>CM029603.1:6616053-6781735 GCA_017311375.1 Mytilus coruscus
CGTTGGTTTTCCTATTTGAATTGTTTTACTCTAATCAACATTGGGCCCTTTATAGCTTTCTGTTCGGTGTGAGCTAAGGTTCCGTGTTGAAGGCCGTACTTTGACCTATAATTGTTAACTTTTTATACATTGTGACTTGGATAGAGAGTTGTCTCATTGGCACTCATACCACACCTTCTTATTTATATAGAATTATGAAGGTATGGATGATTGATTGAACGATTGATTGATTGATTGATTGATTGATTGATTGATTGATTGATTGATTGGTGCTTAGCGCCACTTTCAGCACTATCGCGCTATTTCGTGGCGGTCAGTTTTTATTAGTGGAGGAAACCGGAGTGCCCGGAGAGAACCACCGACAGTTCTAGTCAATTCAGATTGGAGTCGAGCGTACCTACCACGTGCAGGATTCGAACTCACAACCTTAGTGTTGACAGGCTAGTGATACAGTAGTTCGACTACTTAGACCACTTGGCCTACGAGACCCCCAGTATGGATGAAAGAAGATATGGGATGAACTTCAACTTGGTGCATTACATTTGCGCGCAGCTTTTTAATACGTTTTCGCAAATTTATTTTAAGGCTTCAACTAGACAGTAACCCATAAAAGGTTTCATGGGAAGCCGATCATGTACTAGTATACACCTCCAGACTCAAGACATCGAACTGTTAACAGGGCGAAGGTACCGACCATTCATCATTTTTTGTTTTGTTTTGTTTTTTTGTTTTTTTGTTTTTTTTTTGTTTCAGAGGAAGCAAACAAAATAGTTTGTTTCATTGAAAATGTATGTCTTTCCTATTTAGAGGTATTTTCTTTTAACATGTCTATAAGAAGTTGATACACAAATTTCAAGTGTGTTAAAATTTTTGTACAACTTGCCTTGTAACTTCAAGGCATATTTTAGCGGCGATCGATGTCTTTCAAAATTACTTTATTTTTATCAATAGTACCGCTTAAGTCGACGTTAGGGGCCGCCTTGACCTTGTTGTAGGGTATGAATAATTTGTTCATTGTTGAAGACCCTACATCAACTGTCAAGATGAAGAACAGGAATAAAAGCCCTGTTCATTGATAATTTTCTATGTTTTCTATGTATTGTGTGCGATTTTGTCCCATGTACATTTACTCCATATCCTTTCATTTTCTATTGCTGATCATTTTAGCTGTTCAAGTTTCTCCTTATATATCACTTTTCTCAAGACATTAGTAAAAAAGACGCAAAACTGGAAAAAATCGGTTATTCGAAGGTAATAACTCATGTAAGGATCGATCATTTATAACCCGAAAAGGGAAGATAGGAGGAAATGGTGGGACCCTTGAAAAGGGTTTCAATTTTTAAAAGACCTAAAAATTTGCGGCCGTATAATGGTATGGCGTCGTCGTCGTCGTCGTCGTATTCGTCTGAAGACATTTGGTTTCCAGACAATAACTTGAGTATAAGTGTATGGATCTCTATCAAATTGTAGCACAGGGTTCCATACCACAAAAAGAAGTTTGGTGGATTTTGGGGGGTTATTGTCTTACTCGATTAGGAGTTACGGGCCAAAAACAACCTCTTTCTTGTTTCAGGACAAAAACTTGTGTATAAGTAAAATAAAATAATATAAGTGTACGCATCTCTGAAAAAAATTGAAAACAACACGTTTAATAATTCCAATGCGTTCGAAGCGCTTTTCTGGATTTACCTTCATCAGGAACGCTCAAAGCCAAACATTTGAAATCCGAGGATGTATAAGTACCGAAACCGTTGAAGAGCTATATGAAACTGTACCACAAGGTTCTATACCAAAAAAGGAAAGTTGGGATTGATTTTGGGGGTTATGGCCCTAACTGTTCAGGAATTACGGGCCAAAAACAATACTTTTCTAACACTTTGTATAAATTGCTTATTTCTTGGCAAATTTCAATGGGGTTTAATTCAAAGTCTTGAATTCTTGGGGTTCTTTAATATTCTGAGAGCTTAATTTCCGCTCTTGGAGATGAAGTTACTCAGAACGTCCGAGTAACTGGTGCGGTACGCTTACCAACAAGATCTACCAACAGACCCGGAATCGTGAAAATAAGCTTTCGAAACACGCACGAAAAAGTACAAGTTCTGAGAAACAAAATGAAACTAAAAGACAATGCCGTAAACAATAAAGTCTACATAAAAAGCAGTAAATCTCGGATAGAACGCTTGATCGAAATGAATGCACATGCTGTGCTGCGTAATCTACCTAATGCTCAAGCAAGAGGCCTACGTGTTGATGCAAACGGACGCATTAAATCGAGAAATCTTCAACAAACTACACAACCTGAGACCCAAGAAAATGATCATCTGTAACAGCCCACCCGGCCTATTGACTCCATTAAACTTTGTCATTTAAATATTTGTGGATGGACAAATGAAAACAGTACATTGAGAATTGAAATTATCAAAGCAACTAATTGTGATATAATGTCCCTATGTGAAACTCATCTTACTAGCCAAGATAAAATTAATGTCCCTGGGTATACATGGTTTGGCTTTAATAGATCTAAAATACACAGAAAGGCGCCTAAAGCATCTGGTGGAGTCGGGGTACTTGTAAAAAACTGGTTATTTGAACTTTTTAATGTTTCTGTGGTTGATAAGTCATTTGATGGAATTCTTGGAATAAAATTTACCGGCCGTTCAACTGAATTTGAATTTCTTGTATTTGCATGTTATTTGCCTCCCGAGAACTCTAGTAGAGGCCGTGATGCTCAAAGTTTCTATGCACATCTGTTATCGCAAATATACATGAGCAACGAGAATGATGGAATATATTTGATAGGAGACTTTAATTCACGAATTGGATCTCTTTCGGAAACATTGAATGACATCGATAATCTACCAAAAAGACAACCGTTAGACAAAAGTATCAATCAGCACGGACACGAACTATTAGATTTTCTGAATGAAGCCAAATTTTGTGTACTCAACGGAAGATTCCCTAATGACAATTTTACCTCTATATCGAAAAAAGGGAAAGCCGTAGTAGATTATATATGCGTCCCGCAGGATATTTATGAATATTTGAATTACTTCAAGGTGTTTACTATTCAGTCAATTGTTAACGACAATAGGTTGCTAGAACTAATTGGTGACAAATCAAAATTACCTGATCATTCGGTTATTATGTGTGAAAATAAAGTTACGCATCATGGACTATCGTATAGGATTAAAGATCAAACTCACTGTCAATCGCGTTTCAAGCTTGACCGCATTCCGTTAAATTTCATGGCAAGCGATATTAGAAGGTCCGCACTATTTGAGGTAATTGATAAAATTGAGCGATGTAGAGAAACCCAAGATAATGTAGACAAAATTTATGACAATTTGTGCACTGTAATTTTAACCGAAATGAACGAAAAAATACCGAAAACTGGATATGATAGAGCCAACAAAAGACTTAAAAACCGGAAACCGTATTGGAATGATAACCTAACGAATTTATGGAATGATATGCGACACAAAGAAAAGGATTTTGTACAGTGTGACGGAAATCGAAATGTTAAATCAGCTCTCAGACGCGAGTACAGTCAAGCGAGAGATGTATTTGATAAAAATCTTAGACGAACGGAACGCACATACAAGAAAGCTATGGCAGTCGATATTGAAACAATGGTAACAACGAATCCTAACGAGTTCTGGGAAAAGATCAGAAAGCTTGGTCCTAGAAATGTGAAGGATATTCCGATGGAAGTCGTTGATGAATCTGGTGAAGTCTTAACGAACGAGAAGGACGTACTTAATAAATGGCGTATCGATTTTGAAAATCTCTACAACGGGAAAAACAACACTGAATTTGAAAACGACCATTATAATCAGTCAAAAGTTCATAAACAGTTATTGGAATCTGAAATGGAAGATCCGTTGTTTATGCCGAATGAGGATTTAAACTCTAATATTACGATTGATGAAATAACTAATATAGTAATGCATGCAAAATCAAAATCAGCAAGTGGACCCGACCAAATTCCGTACGGCGTTTTAAAGTACCCGATAATCATTCAAACATTGCAACAACTCTTTCAACTAATATTTGACACCAGTATAATTCCAACCATCTGGAGAAAAGCCATCATATGTCCAGTATTGAAGGACCCATCATCAGATCTCCGAGTACCAATGAACTATAGAGGTATAAGTCTTTTGTCGTGCACTAGCAAATTGTATAGTTCTTTTATTAATCAACGGCTCGTCAGTCATCTTGAAAATAATGATATTCTTGCCGACGAACAAAATGGGTTTAGAAAAAATAGATCATGTGAAGACCATATATTTACTTTGAATAGTGTTATTAGAAATAATAAATCAGTATTTGTTGCATTCATCGATCTGAAGAAATGTTTTGATTTTATTGACAGAGATATGATGTTATACAAACTTTTGCTGAATAAAATTGATGGGAAGTTGTACAATTCTGTAAAAAGTATATACCAAAGTTCTGAGTCATGTGTTCGTATCAACGGTAAACTAACATCATGGTTTTGCTGTAAAACTGGTGTGAAACAAGGAGATAATTTATCGCCGACACTCTTCTCCATATTTATAAACGATCTTGTCCAAGAAATTAATGACCTAAATCTTGGGGTAGACTTACTTGAAACGAAGTTATCATTATTATTGTATGCGGATGATATAGCGTTAGTTGCAAAGTCGGCTGAGGATCTTCAGTGTATGTTGAATACACTTCACCAATGGTGTAAACGTTGGAGGGTGTTAATCAATACAGATAAATCTAAATGTATTCATTTCAGAAAACCAAGAACGAAAGAAACTAATTTTGAATTTACAGTTGGAAAAAACAAATTGGAGAAGGTCGAAAATTACAAATATTTAGGGATTACATTCGGTCATAACGGAAATTTCATAACCAATGCGGAAAATTTATCGAAAGGCGGTGGAGAGCACTAGGGACGATCATATCCAAAATTCACAACAATAAAGACTTCGGATTTAATGCCTACGAAAACTTTATTACTCGTGTAGTTCCTATCTTAGATTATGCCTCAAGTGTTTGGGGATACAAAAATTTCAAACAATAGACAATATTCAAAACCGTACAATACGATATTTTCTTGGTGTTCACCGTTTTGCGCCTACTCGCCCTACATGGGGATGTTGGATGGATCCCAAGCCAGTTTCGAAGATGAACAAACATGGTGAGGTATTGGAACAGACTACTCAAATTTGAAGATGATCGCATAACGAAGCTCGCTTTTAATGCAGACTATAACCGTTGTACCGACAATTGGTGTAACGAATTGAAAGACATCCTCTGTAAACTTAATTTAGAACATTATTTTGATTCAAAAACTGCTATTAATTTGAAAACTGTAGAAATGAACATTCAGCACCTTTATTCAAACATATGGAATGATAATATACAACAAGTGCCAAAACTTCGTACTTATATAACTTTCAAATCTGCCTTTAATCAAGAACAGTATGTAAAAATCAATTTAACCAAAGTCGAACGCTCGCATTTAGCACAATTCAGATGTGGAATATTACCTCTGAGGATTGAAACAGGACGATATATAGGTGAAAGACCAGAAGAAAGACTCTGCAAATTTTGCACTGCAGACGTGACCGAAACTGAAACTCATTTTTTACTAGACTGTACATTCTATTCTGATATACGAGAACATGTGTTTGGTGAACTTTTATTAACTACTTCCTTTATATCTATGGACAATAATGAAAAGCTTATTTTTTTAATTATAAGTCATACTCGAAAACTAGCCAAATACATCGTACAGGCATATTTCAAAAGACGCAATTCTGTTTACAAATAGCTTAATATCTTTATATTTTTAAAATTAACATTTGTCAACAAAAGATAATTTCATGAATAATTTGTTATTTTCAAGAATGTGATATAATTGTTTTATAATTATTTAATTTCATTTGAGGTGACTTATAGGTCCATTGGGCCGGGTGTATTAATATTTATCATATATTGTATATTAATAATCTGTACATATTTACACATGTCACTATAATAAATAATTTACTTACTTACTTACTTATTCTGAATCTAACCGTGTATTTAGATTTTGAATTGGGTGCTCCACGTTAAGGTACAAAGGGTCCAAAATTAAACGTTGTTTAATTTCATCAAAAATTGAATTATTGAGGTTCTTTGATATGCCGAATCTAATCGTGTATTTAGATTTTCAATTTTAGACCCTGTTTTCAAATTGGTCCACATTAAGGTCCAAAGGGTTCAAAATTAAATTGATAGATTGATTTCAACAAAAAATAAATTCTTGGGGTTCTTTGATATGCTGAATCTGGCCATGTATTTAGATTATTGATTTTGGGCTAGGTTTCAAATTGAGCCACATTAAGGTCCAAAGGGTCAAAAATTAAACTTGAAAAGTTTGATTTTAACAAAATTGAATTCTCGGGGTTCTTTGATATGCTGAATATAAAAGTGTATCTAGACTTTGGATTTTGGGCCCCGTTATCAAATTAGTCCACATTAAGGTCTAAAGGGTCCAAAATAAAACTTTTGTTTGATTTCATGACAAAAATGAATACTTGGGGTTCTTTGATATGCTGAATCTAACCATGTATTTAGATTTTGGATATTGGACCAAAATATGTCCAATTTCAAATTTTTAAGATCTTAGACCACATTCATTCTGTGTCAGAAACCTATGCTGTAAGATAAGATAAGAAAACTTTATTTTGGTTCGGCATAAGTCAAATATACAACACATGCTCTAAGGAGATTTTGAACGAATATAAAATCATATACATAACATAAAAAGAGTCCAAAGATATAAAAACAACCTGCAATATAAACTTTGAATCTCACACATAGCATGCAATAGAAATTAAGCAGTAAAATTAGATTGAAGTAAAGCATTTATCTATTTGATTTACCTCTTTAAAAGTAATAAAAGATTTAGATTAAAATATGGTAACAATTTAAATAAATAGATTACATTCATAAAAATCTAATAAAAAGTTTTGAACTATAATATATGCTTCGAGATCTAGAAATTTCAAAGAACAAAATATTTTCAACCTGCATTTATTACCCAATTTCTGGGAAGATATGTCAAGAACTAAAATTTAAAATATATAAAAATGCATGCAGTAATACATAAATTCTTTAGTCCAAAGCAACATAAATAATAAACAGCTCCCGAGTTATCTGCAAACAGAACGGTGACATTCTAAACCGTTCCAGGACTGAATAAGACTTTTAAAATGTTAAAAATTATTTTCATTCCTAAAACGGTTTGGAAGGCCGTTCCATAAAGTTGCGGCAGCAAAATTTGAAAGATTGTTTACCATAATGGGTTGACTTTACCTGTGGCACATCCAGAACATTTACAGACCTGAAAGAATATTTAGATTTGTTAACACTGATTAAATTGTGTAAGCACACGGGAGCTATGTTGTTCATAATCTTGAAAGTTTCTAGAGCCATTGATCTTATCCATCTGATCTGAGAGAAGGCACCTTAGCTTTATGTAAGATGGTCCTCGTACGAGCTGCTATTATTCTCGTATACAAAATGGAGTACTTATTCCTGAATTTTTCTTAGTGCAAAAGTGCCAAAAAATAAAATTACTAATGTGTCAAAGAGACAACAACCCGACCAAAGAGCAGACAACAGCCCAAGGCCACTAATGAGTCTACAACACAGCGAAAAAATCCCGCACCCGCAGGCGGGCTTCAGCTGGCCCCTAAACAAAAATGTGTACTAGGTACCAGTTCAGAGAAAATTGACGTCACACTAAACTCCGAAATATATAAATGAACCAAAATTAAAAAAAAAAACATACAAGACTAACAAAGGCTAGAGTTTCCTGAGTTGGGACAGGCGCAAAAATGCGGCGGGTTAAACATGTTTTGTGAGATCTCAACCCTCCCCCTATACCTCTAGCCAATGTAGAACAAATAAACTCACAGCAATACGCACAGTAAAACTCATTTTAAAAGAGTCCGATGTTAGAATAGGTAACAGAAGAAACTAAGCAAAATGACAATGATCAACATAAATTAACAAAGGACTACTAGCAGTTACTGACATGCCAGCTCCAGACCTCAATTAAACTGATTAAAAGATTATGTCTTCATCATATGAAAATCAAGCACAATCCCGCCCGTTAGGGGTTTAGTATCATACCATCATAAAATATACGAGAAGGACGCCAACAACTGGTTTTAGAATAAATGTGTTTATTTCCGATGCAAAGACCCTATGAGTGAATCAATATTAATTCCAGAAAATGCCATCTTTAATGACCTGACAACAGTATTGTAATTATATCCCTTCTGAATAAGTCTGTTTAAAGGTTTGGTTATCTTTTGAGGTGAATGAAGACATTTTTGTGCTTTGTATAGAATATACCATAAAAGATTGGACGTGAAATACCTGAACGTATAAGATGTCTGCATGTTGATTTATATATACGAATGATGTCCTTGTACCGATGATAAAATTTAGTAAATGTTTTGACAAGTTTGTGATATCGGAAACCCTGGTGTAATATTTTTTTCGGTAATATAGCGATTTCTTTCGTTAAAATAAAATATGTCGTTATATACACGAGCGAATCGAACAAGTTGAGATAAATAAACACCATAAGATGGTGACAAGGGAACGTCACCATCTAAAAATTGATAATTAACAATAGGAAATGAATAATCATCTCTTTTATCGTAAAGTTTGGTATTAAGCATCCCGTTAAAGATATAGATATCAAGATCCAGGAAAGGGTAGTGTTCATTGTTAGTATTAGCTTTATTTAAATATAAAAAAAGAAGATGTGGTATGATTGCCAATGAGACAACTGTCCACAAGAGACCAAAATGACACAGAAATTACCAACTATAGGTCACCGTACGGCCTTCAACAATGAGCAAAGCCCATACCGCATAGTCAGCTATAAAAGGCCCCGAAATGACAATGTAAAACAATTCAAACGAGAAAACTAACGGCCTCATTTATGTACAAAAATTGAACGAAAAACAAATATGTAACACATAAACAAACGACAACCACTGAACAACAGGCTCCTGACTTGGGACAGGCACATACATACATAATGTGGCTAGGTTAAACATGTTAGCGGGATCCCAACCCTCCCCCTAACCTGGGACAGTGATATAACAGTACAACATAAGAACGAACTATAAAAATCAGTTGAAAAAGGCTTAACTCATCAGATGGACAAAAATACAAGTGAACGTGGCAGGGTACTTGTACATCCAAACAACAAAAAGACACTAGGAACAGATCTGAGAGTACTCGCAGTTCAGCAGGATAAATCTCTTTAGTGTGCATACTGAAGTCGTCATTATTGAGAGCCAATATATCATCCAAATATCTAAAAGTGTTATTAATTTTTTGTATCAGATGTTGTTTCGATGGGTCTTTGCTGATTTTTGTCATAAATTGTTACAGTAACTCTAAACAATACAGAAACAGGTCCGCAATAAGTTGTGCACAGTTAGCCCCCATTGAAATTCTGATGACTTGACGATATACGGAATCTCCATAGCGAACAAAAATGTTATCTAGTAAAATTTGAAGTACAGTTATCGTATCAAAGCAGGTCCAATTGACATAGTTCTTTTTTTTTTTTGCTGTTACTAAAAAATTATCTAAAAGAGTTTGAACATACATATTGACATGCTGACTTTTTAAATGCCCATTTAATTAGATTTGTGATTGTTTTCTTAATGAGATTATGAGGCAAAGTGGTATATAGGGTAGCAAAAATCAAAACTTTGAACAGATTCGAAATCACCAATATGAGCATGCAATTTATCAAGTACTTCCAACGAATTTTTGACACTCCAAAAATAATTAATTCCACTATTTTCAAAGGCCTCATTTGAACGTTTATTACCAGATTTTTTTATTTTACCAAGTGTACTAGTAAGTAGAATAGACAGTTTTTTGTGGAACAAGAGCTTGAAGACGAAATAAATCTATATTTGTAAGGTGTTTTGTGCAGTTTCGGAAGCCATTACATAGTTCGGACTTTCATGTTATTCGGTGCTGTCTGTAAAGAGGTAGCTAAAAGTTTATGTTTGTTACAGATGTCATTTTCCGAAAATGAAGTCAGTTGGAATGTTGTTGAAATCGTGCTTTCATTTTTCAGAGCCTCAATGTAAAATTTACGTCAAACAATAATGATAATATTGGCAGCCTTATCAGTCGGGACAAAAACAAATTACTTGGCGAGTTCTTTTAGCTTATGTTTGATACGAGGAATAGAGCTATTACGGTTGTTGTTAGGAGTAAAATGTTCTTTAAAATGTTTTATACGAATATCAACTATGTTCATTACTGAATTGAAAAAAGAATCTAAGGATTTTTCTTTTTTTTTTTTTTTTTTATTCAACAACAGTATTGCACACGCTGTTAACAATTACTCCACTGACACAGCTATCTCAGTGAAGGTCCCTGTTTCATTAGTACCAGAAGTTCAGGGATTCTTCAGGTAGATAAACTGCATATTGTTCGTCGTTTACAAAATATTAACATAACATCAATCGATAAATCATGTTATTATATTATAATAAAGTATTTATATCATCTGGCGTTATTTTCGGAATTTCATAGTTCATCCGAAGGATTTTTCTCGTTTTATCCATTTCGTGCAGTAAGTACGGAGTGAGTCTTGGATGATGTTACGACATTCATTCCAATTAATAACTGACGCGGGCGATAATTAGGTCCTTTACTGAGGAATGATGTCAACTCTCTGTCATGGACAATGTTAAGGTCTCCTGTTATAACATGGAAACTGGGGCCATAAATGTATTAGGAATTACTGCAATTTCATGACGTAGATGTATGTCGCTGATATTAACATCTTTATATACTTCGCTTAAATAAACACATATTTCCGGGTAGATTTTTTGTAAACATAACAAATAAGAGGGAGCTCTGTAAACATAACAAATAAAAATAAAGCCCAAACGTTTTAAAACATTTAGTTGCTGTGAGGCCTTCCTACAGATCGAGCTGATATGAGCATCAAAATTTAACCGATGATCAATTTCAATGCCTAATAATTTAACTGTTTTTTCACATGTAAGATTCGAATTTTCTATAGAAGGATTTTTTTCAAAGGTCTGTTCGCCAACAGCCAAAACTTGTTCGGATTTGCTTGCATTTTATTCACCCGGAACCACTCAATTCCAAAGTTGAAATTAAAAAAATCAAAAATCTGGAGTGCAGAAAGACAGAGTATTGACACCTGCATAGTTATATAAACTACCATTTTTAACAAAAAGAAAAATATCATTTATAAATACGTTGAACAACAATGGTCCCAGTATAGAACCCCGTGGTACGCCTTTATGGATGTCAGGCACCACTCACAGCATTGTTGAATTTTATTTGTTGTTTACGATTTGATATAATAGGACTTTAAAAGAGTAACTGAATGGGGATACACCATATGCTGATAATTTATCTAGCAAGATATTGTGGGCAGGCAGTCAAAAGCCTTAAAAGATGCTGTGTCAACTATTTGATCACAATCTAAATTCAGAGCTGTATCAAGCTTGAATGTTGTGTCCATAATTGCTTCAACTGTTAAGGGTTCGACCTCTGCGGACGTATCAAGCTGCGCCCTGCGTAGCAATTTTTTAATACTTCAAATGTGGGGGCATCAACATTTGTTTATAAAATTTAAGCAATTCTGTATTTCAAACATGCAAATATTATAGCCAATTTGATGAATACACTAAATCAGTAACTGATTATTTAGTAGGAGTGTCTAACAGTTGATTCAGATATCATATCTGTATCTCTTATATCATCATTTTGGCTTCAATCTTCATTTTATTATATGTTTCATGTAAGTCATGAACATCGTCTGTTTGTTTATTGGACATGAAGAACGACAATATCAGAGATTAATGGTTTGTTCTATTATTTTTTGCAGGGCTTTTTTAAGCTTTCCTGATTATACTCCTTTCCATATAGTAAAAAAAAAAAACACTTATAATACTAATAGCTGTTTCCATACATGATTAACCGTAAATCTCATGATTGAGCATACATATCAATAGTTTAAGATAACATATGGGAGTCAAGTTTGATATTTTAACATGTCTTTACATAAATAATTTTCCTTTGTAACCTGGAGATGCGTAATCAGAGGACTCACACCCAACACTTCCCCCTACAGTAAAAAATATAAAGTTTTGGCTCGAAATACGTCAATTTTTAATTACCTCGCTCCGCTCGCCTCAATTGTTAAGATTCAAATCGTAAGTTTCAACATGTTCTTCCAGGAGAGTATTTTTTACCTGAAGCTAAAATTGAATGAAAGTGTGGTAAATATCAATGAGACCATAATCGACATATCAAAATAATGGGGGTTTAAAATTAGTTGTCTTTGGGAAACGGTGGGGGGATTTGAAATTTATTTTCCTTCTTCAAGGTGGGGACTTCAAATAATACGAGAAATTCCAATGTTTCCTCCAAGGTCCCCACAATGAAAGAAAATGGTCAGTCCCTGAGTGGTTGATTTTATAATTTCAGTCATGTTTAATTATCCATTTGTAAATCTGTTCTTGCCTACCATTTTGCAAGCAAAGGTTTCTCTATAAATAAGTTATCAAGATAATAGGCAATAAAACAACAAAACCCATCAGAGCCCAAATTGCCCAAATGGGACCTTTACTATAGAGTATATATATTCAGACTGTTTTCATTTCACCCATTTTTTTTTCTTAAATCTATTGTAGTTTTCAAGATAAACGCAAAAAATTAAAAGCCTCCGCCGCAAACTGAATCTCCCCGAACTGTACCTTTATCGAGAAAAAAAAATATTTCAAGGGTTCACAATTATAGTATGCTTGGAGGGACAAAACATGCATAAATGTGTTAAAATTCATAATAAGATACTCGAGTCTTTAACGAAAATGAATATGAAAAAGCTAGGGTTAATTATTTGGGCATTGCTGAAAATCGTGTATTGCTCACCATTTCAACCGTAAATCTCATGATTGAGCATACATATCAATGGTTAAAGATAACATCTGGGAGTCAAGTTTGGCATTTTCAACATGTCTTTACATAAATAATTTTCCAAATGTGTTAATTGGTTAATCTTTCACAAGTTATAAATCCCTGATGTGAACATGGCTGTTTTGTCATAGCGTATTGTGGCTTCAATAGGGAGAAAGCTTTTCAAACGTTCTGTAAGGTAATTGCACAGATGTAAAATAGTTTGTGAAGAAATGTTCAATTAGTATTTTTTTTTCTCTTAATTACACGGTTTTTTATCCTTGTTGAATCATATTGCATTATTTTATCAGATAAATATCAATGAAGTCAATTAAGCTCAGTAACAGTAGCGTTATTACCTTATTTATTCAATTCAATGTGGCATTTTGAATACAAACGCAAGGGTTATATTAATTTTTAATTTGAAATAGCTGTAAAAGAACCTTTGTGAAAACAAAATATTATAATATTTACAAAATAAATGATAAAACTTATAAAAAATAACGGAAAGTTAATCATGTGATTATCCGAAAATACTTAACATTAATAAAAAAAAGTTCCTTTTTAAAGTTAAGTGCCATGTAGATATAAATATTTTCGTTTGCTGGAGATGTAATCTGGTGCGCTCCCGTCTGAAAAATCGTGTGCATAACTTCCAAACTAGTACGCACGACTTTTAAACTCGTGTGCACGACATTTTAAAACTGGTGAGCAAGACATTCAAAAACTGGTGCGCACGACTTTCAAAAACTGGTGCGCACGACTTTAAAAATTCGTACACACGATTTTCAAACTCATGCGCACGACATTAAAAAAGGGTGAGCACGACTTTTAATCTCGTCTGCACGCCTTTAAACTCGTGCACACGACTATTTAACTCGTTTACACGACATTTTAAAACTGGTTTGCACGAGTTTCAAACACTGGTGTGCACTACTTTCAAAAACTGTTGAGCACGACTTTCAAAAACTGGTGCGCACGTTTTTAAAACTGATGCGCACGACTTTTAAATTCTTGCGTGACTTTCAAAGTGGTGCGCACGACTTAAGACAAATTTTGACGAAATCTACACGAACGTACGCACGAGTTTGAAAAGCGTGCGCACGAGTTTTAAAGTCTTGAGCACTATTTTTTAAAGTCGTGCTCGAGTCTTTCAAACTCGGGAGAACGTTCGTATAGATTTCGTCAACCTTTGTTTTAAAGTCGTGCGCATCCGTTTGAAAGTCGTGCATTCGAGTTTGAAAGTCGAGCGCATGAGTTTCAAAGTCGTGCGCACGATTTTACAAACTGGTGTGCACCAGATTAAATCTCCAGCAAACGAAAATAATTATATTTACATGGCACTTAAGGAGTTCCGTAATACGTTTGCTATGTTTTAACAAAAGAAAGACATGTTGTCATTGTTAAGATACCAGAATATTAATTCTGCAGCCAGGAACATCGCTTTTATTGCAGTTCTTCATCTACAAATTACAAAGAGGCCTTCAACAAGGAGCAAAAACTCTCATTTGTCTGTCAGTTTAAAACGGCCTCTAGCACTGGTTTGAGCGAAATTATTTGCAAACTGTCGATCACGCTACAACTGTGAATTATGGAGTAATATCAATAAAATAAATCTGGCAAAGACATCAAACCTTTACTGTAATAGCTCGACAATCACACTGAAGCGTGCGAAACAATACAAACATTTAGACATCCACGGGGAACATCGAGATATATGTTAGACAACTTGGTAGGAAATAACGAATGTAAAGTGCAATTAATTCGGGTAGACTTTGAAAGGTGTTACACCACCAACTCGGGACCGATCAAAAAGAACATACCGGAAGGTACTACATATTCAAAACTATATACTTCCTACGCATAGATGTAAATATCAAACTTTGAAGAATATATATTGGTAATTTAGATACAAAATATAAGGTGAAGGACAGGTGATCCTTGTAGAACACATTTTGGCTGATAATTTTGAATAACAAAAAAAAAAATAGGAATGAAATCTAAGAAGAAAGGCATGTATTGCCTGTTACTCAGATATGAAGTCCCTGTTTTAGTATATCCAAAGTTCCGGTAACCAGTACGAAAATTCCAAACGGAAAGTCCTTTATCAAATGGCAAAATCAAAAGCTCAAACACATGAAACGAATGGAAAACAACTGTCATATTCCTGACTTTGGTACAGGCATTTCCTTATGTAGAAAATAATAGATTAAACCTGGTTTTATAGCTAGCTAAACCTCTCACTTGTATGACAGTCGCATAGAATTCCATTATATTGATAACAATGTGTGAGCAAAACAAACAGACATAATAGTTAAAAATGTTAAAAATTGGGGAACAGCTGTCAACATTGTGTTATAATCGTAATCACTGTAAAACAAATAACTATTTCAACAAGGAAAAACAAAATGGCATATAGACACTCTATAGTTAAAGTACATAAGCAAAAATGAAAGACTAGAATACAAAAATGTCCATAGCAGCACAATAACACAATGGCGGGATGAATAAATACCGAGCAAAGCCAAAAGTATATGACCAAAAATGGACTAAACAGTAAAGGTGGAAAATATACAAAGACAAATAGAAAGAACACTATAACACGTAATGGTGGCCAAGAATAGGTGGTGTGCGTCTTATTAAAATATTAGTACACAAACTGGTCTAAAAGTGAGAAAATGATGTATCACACATACAGAGGTTGCCTCAAGAATAAATACGCCATAACTTAAAAAAAAACAACATAAGAGCATAAACCTCAAGCACAGAGAAACTTTCTACGGCCTCCACACAGCGCGAGAGACAATCTCCATGAACGTTTTCTGTGCCACGGGCCGATTTTAGGCCGATTTGTAAATACTACGTTGACTGCCACGGGCCGATATTCGGCCGATGTTTTTCCTTACGTCGAACAATAGGCTTCAGTGACGTTGTCTCTTTTGTGTACTATGGGAGTGGCTACACAGACGAAGAACTGTGCCGTAACAAAACGTAACGTTATGCATGCAAAGTGCTTTCAAATTTTCATTTTAGTTGCGTCGGCCATACTTTTATAGAGTATATATATAAATTATTTCAATTTGTTTTCATTTTGTGGACTTTCTGCTGATTTTTCTGTTTTGTTTTATATAAAAAAAATCATATTAAAGAAATGGAGAAGTTTCACTCATTAATGATAGCAGTCGAAATGTTTAATTACTGAAACCAATTTTGTTGGACTGTATGTGCACGTTTCATCAAATAATGGATCTTCAGTAGTGGTCCAGATCTCAATTATGGAATTATCAAACAAATAAGAAGCCTAAAAACGTTCGAAGAGCGATTTCAAATACCAGAATGACCGAAAAATCATTTAAAAATACCATCTAGGGAAAAGTAAAGTTGAGTAATTAAAGTGCTTGTCGTGATCCTACAGAGCCATCTTTATGGGAGGGGATGGGGATTTGATTCATTATCAATCATTTATTCATGTAGGTGTGGTAGGTTGTCTTATGTTCTCACTTCTCTATTTTAAAACGATACCTGGTATTACAATAAAAACGTTGTTTTTTTTTTATCAGAAACAAATAATATATTTTTAATCAAGATTCAACACACTAATGATTATCTTTACAATCCCGACGTACCCCCTTACTGCATACTCGACACACTGTCCTACTCCTCCTTCGACCCCCGTAACCATTCCTGTATGAACATACATCACAGTCTTTCTCTCGATGACCGGGCAATTTCCTTATTCCATTTTTATTCTTATTTTGTCTAAATTGTCTTGATTTTCGTTCCTTTGCATCATGTGGTCTTTGGCGAGATCCTCAATATGCTGTTGCGTGAAAGCTAATCTTGACAGTTTAAGGTTATCCGATGTATTTTATTGGTATAATGTGTATGCATTGATAACCATACGGTGCATAAGATTAATAAACTACCTTTTTCCATACTTTTAAAGTTTTTCGTCCATCATTATAACTCTCTGTCATCATATCCATAGGTACTTAGGGACAGGACAATTTTTTTTTTTTGGCCGTCTCCCTTTTTTTCCAAAATCCATTATTTTATCGTTTTCTATTAATTTCAATTATTTTCGCGTTTTTTCTGTATTATAAGAACATAAAATGATAAATATACTATAAATAACTTGTATTTGCTATTTACTATCAATTCCATGTTTACTATCCACAGCTGTTACTGATGTATATATTTTTTGGAAAATAGGGGAAAGTTAAAAAAATCGTCCTGACCCCAAGTACATGTACCTATGATCATATCAGCCAAATCTATAAGTGCTTGAAATGAGTCCAAAATTTACACAATGTTACTGGGGTCATCAACATCAACAAAACTTCTCAAAAATCAATTTGTTAACACAAAATGGAAAAGAATGTGTCCACACTACTCGCACTATCATTTTCTATGTTCAGTGGACCGTGAAATTGGGGTCAAAACTCTAATTTGACATTAGAATTAAAAAGGTCTTATCATTGGGAACATGTGTACTGAGTTCCAAGTTGATTGCACTTCAACTTCATCAAAAACTACATAATGATTGACCAAAAACTTTAACCTGAAGCGGGACAGACGGACGAACGAACGAACGCACAGACCGGCAAACACAATGCCCCTATAGGTGGGGCATAACAATGTTGCAAAACGAAATCGTTTCACCTAAAACAATGAAAATTAGTACGATGTTAAAATTTTGATCTTATTTTTCTGTAATGACCAATTTGAAAATAACTTACTTTTGATTTTAAACTATTGTTTGGTTGAAATCCACATTGTCGCCACAAAAACGAAAATTTCTCTTAAACCCGGGGATTCATTTTAAGATTATATTTTATAAAAATTGCTATGTATGGAAAGAAGTGGTTCTTCATTTGTGTTGTTCAGTGTTGATAGGAAAATCTGTTTTCTCCAATAGCGAAAAAAGAAGGACAGTGAATGCAAGTTTTCTTTTAGAATATCAAAGTAAATATGATATAAAGTGTCCTTTTTATGCAGTCATAAAAAATTATATTTATTGGTTTTTTAATCACAGGAAAATGTCGAATTTTCTCTGTTTAATAAATGTAAAGTTTACCAGAATTTAACCCCAATCACTGCCAATTATATATAACATACGAATGAAAGGATACATGTGCATTTTAAATCAATTTCTGCATCCATCTATACATTCTCTCTTTCAAAAAATAAAAAAAATATATATCTGCTGTAAAAAAAAAATAAAGACCGCAGAGTGAACAAATACGGTGTTTAGTTCTCTTGATTTTGCCGCTTTTATTTTTCACAATTAAAATTTTATGAAAACCTTTTTGCAGCACGATTCGAAGATAATAGTTTTGATTTGGTAAATTTCTTTATAATACAACCCCATAACTCGAAACGTAAAATCTGAAATTTATAAAAAAAAAGAAAGGAGCTCACGTCAATAGATATTAACAATTCACCAAAGTTTTATGCAAATTGGTTAAAGCGTTTTGAGGTAATATCCGATATGTTGACGACGGACGGACGGACGGACAACGGTATACCATAATACGTCCCGTAAAGGGCGTATAAAATACACTCCTAGATTATCAAATAATCAAATAATCATGAAATATTTGGTCTGGTAATCAAATAATCACTAAAAAACGTCCAAGTAATCACATAATCAAAAACCCCGTGAGGAAGCTCAACTATCAACTGTTTGTGTGAGCGCTGTGGAACCATCTCTTCGAATTTAAAAAGAAATAAAAAAGTGAAAACCTACCTATGCCCCTGAGATTTTTAATAAAATTATTACCGAAAAAGCACAATTTACTTCTACGTATACGGAAGCAAAACTTATCAAAATAGCCGTTCAAATGCAATCACTGAAAGACGTCGTACCCTTTTACGCAAAATCTTATGACGCGACGTTATTGTTATCGTCACTGACGGCAAATATTCTTGTGTACTTTAGAAAAAACAAGCTTGGCAGTAGAAGGAAAATTGCGAAATTTTCGTTTTGTTTTTGGCATTCGTTTACCGTAGACAAAAGGGTTCCTTTAATAGATTTCCTTACGTTATGGGTCGAGGTTAAACTTTATTCTTATGCTTGTAGGGCAAACTTTTTGCCTCGTGTTAACGTTCAATCCTATTTAAGAGTCACTTCTAAAACATTTAATGCCTCACTTTGTATTACGTGGTGAATATGCAAGATACATATGGCACTGCGATCAATTTCACAAAAAGTCTTAAGAGAAAAAAAAACTCGTAAGTCATGAACATTTAAGTATGGTTACATTTGTAACCGATTTAGATAACGTTGTCTACAATAGGGGTTACAGTGTAATCTATCAATGCAATCTAGGGGACGGGAAATAGAACCGAATGATATCTTCATTGGGGGCAATAACTATTGAATATATTGAAGCCATCCGTAATTGTCTAGGTGATTATTTAATTATTTTTGCTGTTTCAAGTGTATAGTTATCTATCATAGTTTTCATAAAGGCAAACATGGACAAAATTGTCTTTTCTTTAAGGGCAATAATTTCTATAAGTGATCAACTGACGATCTGTAATGTTTTACTCCTCACTTTACTACTACTGTAGATCGTGTCTTGCTGAACATTTTCGCTGCTTAAATTTTTTTCTATCTAAAATCGTCTGAGCCAAAACGAAAAATTTGTAAATATAGTCACTGCAGGCGACTGACATTTTCAGCTGCGTGACTTATTTAGAGATATTGCTGACCTTTTTTGCTTTCTCTCGGTCTTTAACAGTTTTTATGATAATAAACGAAAACGCAAACTTGGTAATTTCGTTCGGGAAGGACAATAACCATCTCAGTCATATTGACTTATTTGTAGATTTTAGCTTGCTGATTACATTAGCTGTTAACAGCGTCTCTCTCATAATACTGGAGTTTTTGCAACAGTCACAAAAACTATGATTTGTAAAATTTCAACCGAAAGACAAATAACTCCTGTTAGGATTCAACCGTTGATTTTGAACATTTAACTTGTGTGTAGGTCTTACTCTGCTGACTTTGAATATTTAGCTTGTTTGTAGATATAAGAAGATGTGGTATGAGTGCCAATGAGACAACTCTCTATCCAAGTCACAATTTGTAAAAGTAAACCATTATAGGTCAAAGTACGGTCTCCAACACGGAGCCTTGGCTCACACCGAACAGCAAGCTATAAAGGGCCCCAAATGACTAGTGTAAAACCATTCAAACGGGAAAACCAACGGTCTAATCTATATAAAAAACGAGAAACACTTATGAACCACATCAACAAACGACAACTACTGAACATCAGATTCCTGACTTAGGATAGGTGCAAACAAATGCAGCGGGTTTAAATGTTTTAATAGGTACCAACCTTCACCCTTATCTGAAACAATAGTGTAACATCACAACATAGAAAGACACACTATAAAATATCAATTGAAATGGCTTAACTCAATCAAAAGACATATTAACACAAGTGAACATACACTAAACGAATAAATTTGACCTATGATTCAATGTAAATACAAAATCAATAAAATAAGGGGTGAATAAATAAAGGCAACAGTAGTATACCGCTGTGAGATGTTAAACAATTTTGTGTTAAACAATTAAAAAAAAAAAAACAACAACAGCCTTGAACAAAAGCCGCCAAATACAATAATATACACAGGTAAATGAAAATAATTTTGTTGTAAGGTATACAGTTTAAATGGAGAACGGAAATATTTTTTACAAAATAAATAATTTTGTTGTTCATAGTACGAAGAAGTGAAAGTATAGGCCTTATTCTGCTGATTTTGAACATTTAACTTGTGTGTAGGTCTTACTCTGCTGTTTTTAATTATTTCATTCTATTTACTTGTATTTAACACACACGCAAAATTAGGTACAAATCATCATTTAAAGTAAATTCCAAAAAGGAGTCCACTACCTATCCACATTAATTCAGATATTTCTCCAAAAATTATGCTCATCTTTGCATTTTTTTCAAAGCCGAACTCACCTCAAAGAATGGATGATACCAAAGTTTCCTAAATAAGAAATTGATAAAATAGGTATAGTCGAGAGAGCAAAGTGCTATCGGAACGAACATAGATTGCAACAAAACTGACGGAAAAAATCCTTATTTACATAAAGCAAACACTATACATGTTAAACTCTATGTTGCAGTATTTGGATTGTTAAGCACAATCGTATACATGTATACACTGGATTGGTCGATTGATTAACGTCTAGAGGCATATGTAGGCCAAAAACAAGTTCAAAACTGATAAAATTTGTAAGTTGACCAAGATCGATTGATTGTTTGTTTGTTTGTTTTTGTTTTTGTTTTTGTTTTTGTTTTTGTTTTTGCTTACGGTTATGTCATGTATATACAGGACGAGAAACTATTAACAATCAACACAATATGTAGTTTATGCAAGGTTGGACGACAGGGATGAAGGGTGTGCTATTTTCATGACTTACAATGATATATTGGAAAGGGCCATGAATGTGGCTTGCAACAGGCCACCTACGGCCCTTAAAGATTTATCTAATAGGTCATTAGCGAGTAGAGAGTTTTACACTATCCCTACACGAGGCATTGGATTGAACGTCCCTATTTCGACCATACGTATATCCACGTTTATTTTCTATATAGAGATTGCTTTATCTATATATAACATTATACATATTTATTATAAGGTTAAATCCTAACTATCCTACTGCCTGTCGATACTTTTATTTTGGCATTGCACAAGTCATGTCTTCTTTGACTGTCCATGGCGTTTTTACACTAAATCCCTGGGATGAGTTTTGATTGATTTTAGTCTCTGATGCATGATTTTTTATTATTTATTGTTTTTGGCTTTTAACTAGCTTTCAGTAACTGCGAGTACTCTCAAATCGTACTTTCGTGTTGATTTGACCTATTGACACAATTTGTAATGCATTTTTGTTATTCAATGTTTGCTTGTTTTGTGTTATATCTCATCTCACTATTTTTTTTTATATGTTCCACGTTTGATAAGTGTTTAGTATTACTATAAATTTTCACTTCTGTTCTCGTACTATGATCAACAAATTTATTTTGTAAAAAATATTTCTGACTCCTAACAACAAAATTATTATATTTAAAGTTACCTGTGTACGTTATTTTATTTCACGCCATTTTGTCCCAGGTTATAGTTGTCTTTTTGTCATTGTTTTACATATTGTATTTATATTGTGTCAAAGATCAAATTTATTCGTTCAGTGTATGTTTACTTGTTTTTGTTAATATTTCTTTTTGATCGAGTGAAGCCATTTCAATTAATATTTTATAGTTTGTCTTTCTATGTTGTAATGTTATACCACTGTTTCAGGTAAGGGTGAAGGTTGGCGCCTGTTAAAACTTTTAAACCCGCAACATTTGTTTGCATCTGTCCTAAGTCAGGAACTTGTTGTTCAGTGGTTGTCGTTTGTTGATGTGCTTCATTAGTGTTTCTCATTTCTCGTTTTTTATATAGATTAGACCGTTGGTTTTCCTGTTTGAATTGTTTTACACTAGTCATTTTGGTGCTCTTTATAGCTTGCTGTTCGGTGTGAGCCAAGGCTCCGTGTTGAAGGCCGTACTTTGACCTATAATGGTTTACTTTTTACAAATTTAGACATGGGTGGAGAGTTGTCTCATTGGCACTCATACCACAGCTTCTTGTATCTATGTATACATATATGTACAGCACAGCCAAACAGACGCCTCGCTTAAACCATTGTTAACTGTCGGACGAAAGACGTTCAGTGCAGACAATATTTCTATACCCTAGTCAACCCTTGAGATTTGAATAAAATGAGATTTGGGGTATAATTAGGTGAGACAGCAACCCAACAAAACAGAAAAATTAAGACATCTAGAGTATAAAAAAGACAGATGCTTATGAAGATTGTCAAGGTCGAAACCGTCCCATTTCTAAAAAACTAAGAAGCTAATCCAATAGCATTTACCATAAAAAATGTTAACAAGAATGTTGTGTGTGGCTGAAATGATTCACCCTTTCTTACTTAATCTCAATCAATGTGATAACGAATGCTTAATCAAAGAAGGCACAGTAAAAATCTATACGGGAAAGGCACTTTAATCTATATTAACGGTATAATGGAACACCATACCAAAACACACAAGTACAGGCAAAATATCGATAAGCAATACAGTTTCATAGAATTCTCAAGTTACTAAAGCGGGCTAAAAGTATCTTACCTAATGATATCATCGGAAATTACACTCTAATATAGATGGGCGACTCCAGAGTAGATAGCTTACATCAACTTCATAAAGGACAAGGTATGATAAAAGGCGTTTTTGACCCCTATCAACATAAGTTTGTATTAGATACACCGTGAGGGTATTAGCCCGAATGGGTGTATCTAATTTACACCAAGATATTTCTTTCGTCTTTCGGCGATTTGACCATATATTATTGAAAAGCATGGTAGATGTAGGGTATAACATCTTGGTGTAAATATATATATCAATAACGGCCATGAATGTAACAATGATTTTACTGTGTTCCGGTGAAACGAAGGTTGCCTAGCAACGGCAAAAATTATCACAGAGTTATTGCTTTATCGGTACAAATTAGAACAATTTCAAATAATATTGTTTGTTGACGAAGGCCTTGCAGTTGCACATAAATGTTCACCTTATTACTAGAAATGTTGCCTAGCAACAGTAATGACCCAAAGAGTACATTACCAGGAAATGAAAGTCACCTCTGTTTAAATTGAAATGTGTAAAAATACTGTACGTCAAGAAAGTTTACTATATACACGGGAAAGCTGTTGGTGTGTAATAGTTTTGTTGAGCAAAATATGATATGTTGTTTAACAGACTGATTGTTAAAAACTCAATATTTCAGTTTTTAAATCAAACGCATCATTATATAAGAAAACACCTTCATTAATACAAATACTGCAAAATTCAATGTAATAACCACTGAAGATACTCGTTAATCGAACAGGAAGGACATTTATAATAGCTTCAATTAATATGATATCAAACAGTTATTCACCTTCTTCTCCTTACAAAGATATGATGTATTTGCTGGCTTTTTCCACTTTTATATAACATGTAAATATTCAAACAATTTATATATCGCATGCGGAAATTTGGCAGAATGATGACAGCTATTTAATGCTGAAGCAAGGGTGGCGCGGTACAGCAATCATTGATAAGTGTTTTCATTGACAATTTGCTGTCCAGCTATGCGATCAAGATACTTTACTGTTATAAAATGAAAATAACATGTAATAGATTATATATGCGCATTAGCAGCGCTTTCATACAAAAAGGATGTGCATTAGCAGCGCTTTCATACAAAAAGGATGCGCATTAGCAGCGCTTTCATACAAAAAGGATGCGCATTAGCAGCGCTTTCATACAAAAAGGATGCGCATTAGCAGCGCTTTCATACAAAAGGATGCGCATTAGCAGCGCTTTCATACAAAAAGGATGCGCATTAGCAGCGCTTTCATACAAAAAGGATGCGCATAAGCAGCGCTTTCATACAAAAAGGATAGTAGGTAAAGCTATAATATAATAAAAATAATTTTTACTTGATAGTAAATCGACTCTCAGAGGGATATGTTTATGATAAACCGGCAATAAAAGATGATAAAAAGTATCTATTCAAAGAAAAAAATAGCATCATGTCAGTAAAAATGAAAGGAGCATGTTGTAAAAATCATTAGTATTAGCCTAAAGAATTGTTTCTAAAATTGATGATGAAATGTTATAGATATACCCAAGCTTAAATTTCCATTGTAACTGTGAAAAATGAACGATTAAAACTAAGTTTTTTGTACATTATGATATATGGTTTTTCCACTAAATATCAAAGTTATTTATACCTGTAATTACTGACATTGTTTCATTTAAGATATTTAAGATGTCTTTCACTTTATTCTAGTAAAACACAATGGATCCAAAGCAGTCCCATAACAATCAACCCTCTCCACAACATATGGGACGAGATTCACAAGTTCATCCTCAGCACCAACAGCAGAATACAACGGTTGTTATAAACCAGCCCGGTATACAGACCAATCCATTAATGATAGGAACAATACATGGAACAAGAGGATGGTCAACAGAACTTTTTGACTGTTTTGGAGATGTCAATAATTGTATGTACAACGTACAGATTTATTTCTTTTCCCGATGGCGTTGTCAGTTTAATTTCAACTCACGGGTTTGATGGTCCCTTTGGTATCTTTCGCCTCTCTTTTTATAATATTTGAAATAAGAAATTATTAATATTAGGTCGTATGAATAATCTAATTACGAACGAAATGTAAAGAAAAATAAAAGTGTTACATTCATACTGCAGCCGAATAATAATAAAAGTAAAAAATATAATAATGTTTAAAACGAAGTTAAATGAGACCCAACCCAAAACCTGAACAAAACAAAAAACAAACAACAAAGCAATTAAAGTATAAGGAAGCTAACCGAAACATCGAAGAAGCACATCAAACAAAATTCATGCGATAAGAATAGAAAAGTAAGAAACTACGCAAAAATAAATAAAAAAAAAAAAAAAAAAAAAAAAATAATAGAAAAACCAGGATACAGGGTATCCATCCATGACACAAAATCAGTATATGCAGAGCAAAAACACATAAAAAGCAAAGAAACAGCGCTTTTATTGCTGTTCTTCGTCTCAACATACACATGTTTACCACATTTACTAGACATGCATAATACTGAATAAAGACGTGAGCTCTAATGCCTCGTTACATTTGGAGGGAATATATTTAGTGAATGCATCATTATGGTAACAATTAAACTCAGTGAACTTAATGAGTTCCACTATTGCATTGAACTATCATATTATTAACCAGTGGGATATCTAGTGTCAAGATATTACCTCCCTTGTAAACACTGAATACTTGATCTTTTAAATGTTTGGTCCGCTTTATCAAGGACGCTTTTAATAATACATTCAAAAGAAAACGTTCGGGTAAATGGTAACTATAAAATATGAATTGAAATAATAGAAAAAAGTTTCCAAATAATGTTATCATCTCCCTCCTCAAATAGAAAACGACGAGTACAGCAGGCCATAGGAGCTGTGTGTAAATTTGTTTACAATGTTGCTATGCGAAAATTCCAACTCAATTTATTTTTCTACTGGCTGTACACTTCTCTGGAACATGCCAATTATCCGTCTATGTTTGCTGCTAGTTCAGAGAAGTTCTGGGAGAAAATTCAAAACGAATCGATTGATATGCAGCTAAGATCAACACATTTGAAATAAAGTTACTAAGCAAATTCAAACGGACCTTATCCCGATAGATATAGGAAGATGTGGTGTGAGTGCCAATGAGACAACTCTCCATCCAAATAACAATTTATAAAAGTAAACCATTATAGGTCAATGTACGGCCTTCAACACGGAGCCTTGGCTCACACCGAACAACAAGCTATAAAGGGCCCCAAAAGTACTAGTGTAAAACCATTCAAACGGTAAAACCAACGGTCTAGTATATATAAAAACGAGAAACGAGAAACACGTATAAATTACATAAACAAACGACAACTACTGTACATCAGATTCCTGACTTAGGACAGGTGCAAACATTTGCAGCGGGATTAAACGTTTTAATGGTACCAAACCTTCTACCTTTTTCTGAAACAATAGTATAACATCACAACATAGAAAACACACGATAAAACATCAATTGGAAGGCTTAACTCAATCAAAAACGTAAATTAACAATGTCAACATTGAATGTGAATAGCTCGAGAAGACAGCAAATACATGTACAGAAATCGAGACGACCTTTTCTTTGAATTGTACAAATAAATAGTTAAAAAATTTTAAGGGAAAACATAGTTTGTAAAATTATTTTTCTTTAATTTTTGAATCTAAAAAGACACAACTTTTAAATTGTTATATTCACGAAAAGACAATATTTCTAAATTTGAAGTCCATGTGCCATGAGCTGACCGGTGTACCCGAAAACCTAGGTGTGAAAAATATGTATATTCAATGTGGGATATTGTAACATGCTAAAGACTAAGTGGAACACTCCGAAAATTTATGACCTGAAAGATATTTAGATTTTGTATGTACATGTTTTTTTTTCTATTTTTTGTTTTTTTTTGTTTTTTTTTTTTTATCAATATCCAGCAACGATTAAGTTTGTAAATTTCAGACAAGGTTCAAATGCAATTATCGTAGTAAATAATTAAAATAAAACATCATTGCACGTCTATTTTTATAACACAGTTCAACAAATAATTTCTGTAAAATTTTCGAAAGTTGTTTAGAAATAATTTCTAATCAGAATCGTCACCAGCATTGTTTTACTATTAATCTTCTCGACTTTTAAATAAGAAGAGTGACTTTTCTATTTCTATCGTCTCATCAGTTTAGCCACTGTAACAAGTACCCTATATAGTTCAACCATTCGATATATGTTTATCCTTGAAGTAAACGTTGATGTGATTGAAGGCGTTGAAACAAATAAATAAAAAGACAAATAGAGGTTAAGATACGATCTTTGCAATGTGTCAAGCTACAAAAAGGTCTAAATCTAGAAAAGAATGAGATAAAATCTTGTTAAATTTTAAATACCTTTATATATAAGCAATTAATGTATCAGGTTATCTGATAGTGAACATATTACTTTCATTGAAATCACACGGGATATTAGACTAACATAAAAGTACACCTCACGTAAAGAAGTCGATTCACTGTTCGCAATCCATTTTAGAAAAGCAATAATAGTGACATTTTATTTCAAGTCCATTGTTCGTATCGTAAAATTTTATCAAAGATACCAGTAACAAATGTTTACGCCAGACACTCTTTTCGTCTGCCATGAACGGTTACAACACGCTTTTGGAGTTCTTGAATTTTTGTTAAATACTTTTATTGGCGTATTTTAAAATAAGCCTTTTTTTAATTTTTAATTTTCAGAATGTGATATGCGTGAATCCACAATATTCACGCATTTATTCAAATAGGAATCACTGGACTTTTTGTCTGATTTCTTTTGTTTACATTATACAATAATTGACTTTTGATGAAGTTGATACAATGATTTATCAACCCCAGAGATATGATATTCACCGAGGCCAACGACACCCCCTGTAATTTGTGACGTGTTGCTTTTCCCACCCGTTTCATGTTATATTATATAATTCTACGCGAAAAAAATACTGCTTGGGGAATATATATTAATGATTTCTGCCTAGTATCTGTCTAATGTATGTCATGGCGTTTGACTTGATTAATCAGAAGTAAAATTATCATATTTATAGGTTTGTATACCGGCTTTTGTTACAGTTGTGCAATGTATAATATTGCTATACTCTTAGGAGAATCTTCCTGCACAATGTGTTGTGTGCCAGCCGTAGATATAAACATAAGAACCAGAATAAGGACTCTTGGTGGAATACAGGTAAAAAAAAATAGAATTACGTCATACATAGATTACGCTTGTGTTTTCTATGTAAACTGAACAGATGCTATCGATTATTTCTTTATTCATTTCATTTCTCGTATATAGTAGAAATCGAGTTACCCATAGAATGAATTTTTATTTTCTTCACAAAATAAACAAATAACGTTTTTATTGGTAGAAACACTCAATATTTCGTTGTATACCAGTCTGGTCAGAGTTTCGTCCGAAGCGGTTTCTGGATTAAATCTTACCAGGAACGCTCGAACCTAAACATTTGAAAGCCAAGGATGTATGAATACGTCTAAAAGCTATAAGATATTTGACCAAATTGAATGTTACAAGAAAAGAAAAATCAATTAAGGTCAAACATGCTTAAGGATGACTGAACCTCAGATTCTTCATAATTATTATCTTATCAACAGGATATTTTGACAAAAAAAAATGTCAGTACCGAGCCTTTATCTGAGCTGATAATACTAAGAGACTAGTAGTACACGAGCAGTGGCACCAACGTAGTACTAGTAAATGAAAATAACCCTTTATAAATTTCGTTTTGATTAGCGCATCCAAGAATACGTTCAAATCTTGTTTAGCGCGACACAATATAAGTATTTAAAAGATATTGAACAGAAAACTCAAAAGAAGAGCAATTGTTTTAGGCTTTATGCCAGACATTTGAATTAATATGAGGCAACCTGTTTTGTTTTTTTGTTTTGTTTTTTTTCTTGTCAAAGCAAGACACTCTCATGTCGATAATGTTGAATAACGAGTTGCATTAAAAATGCGTCGAACTTTTGAATTGATAATTCCGGTAATCTAGGTTCAGCTAACACCAAAGTAGTAACATTCTTATTAATTATGATGACATAGTAAACATAATACAACGACAGGAAAGAAAATCATTGTATATCGGTTGTTTGAGTATTATAAATCTTTCAAATATCTAAGTATTTCTAAGAAATTGAAAATTACAAGTGAAACTATAAACGTTTAATATTACGAGTTGTGTCAACCTATACAATACAGATACAACAATGAGCTCTTGTTGTAAGTTGTTATTTTTCAGCCATGACTGCCATATTTTATATTTTAGGGTGATATGTGTAATGACTGTATGATTGTTGCCTTTTGTGCAGCTTGTGCAGCTTGTCAGGAAAACAGAGAGCTACGTGCCATGGGACTCTAAAACCAGTGTGTACACGTTTCTTATTTCAAAGAATAACTACATATGTTTTATTAGACTTTATATATAATGTGTGTTTGTATATATTTGAATGGAGATGGCATGTATTAAAATACATTTTCTGTGAAGTGAAGTTCAATTCATAAACACATAGAGGTACACAATTGAAACTTACCTTTGTAACTGTTCGAATTTTTTTTTAACTTTGTGTGTTTTCGAAATAATACGCATGCAATACTTTAAAGTTGTGCAGTTTGAACACATACGAGTAAGTGACACAAACTTTATCAATATTAGACGCCTAGAGTACAGGAAATAATGGTTAATAGTCTCATTCGGTTTGGGTATCTCAAAGACCTCCAGATTGAATAGGTTGAGATACAACTTTGTTCAGAAATTCTTTCCGGCTTTGAAACATCAGACAATTCAGATATAACATAGATAAAGTTTATTTTGAACCAATGCTTCACATTACATACATTGTAAACATAAATGATTACAATTTGTTCATGATTTAGACAAAAATATTTCTTAGAGACGCTGACATCCTCACTGTATATTGAAAGTCCTGTCGAATGTTGTGTTAAAATTGTGATATCAAGGTTAACAACTACGTCATAATCCCCATCGTCGATCATGTAAGTTCGTTACATGGTATGCTAGTGACTTATACGATATATACGGTGTCCGCAAATTCCAAATGGGACTGGAGCTTCTCTCGTTCTTATCCCATATTTACCGACTCTGCATTTATCGTATCAGGTCACTGGTACACTTTGAAACTAATATTATTAATTCCTAAGGCAGTATTGATGATTTTCAAGGCCGAAAAAAATCCTTCAAAAATAAGGGAACTGCTCGGTTCAGTTGACACCAACGTAAAAGCATCCTAGTTAAATATGATGACAAAGTAAACATAATGCAATAACAAAAAAGGAAACCATTAGATAAATCAAAGATAAATTCAGCGATCATATCATATGAAGAATTGTCTTATCTCCTGTTCACTTCAAGGAATATCAGTCGATAGAATAAATTCTTTCACAGTGTACTAGTGAAAGAGAGGCGAAAGATATCAAGGGAACATTCAAACTCAGAAGTCGAAAATAAACTGACAACGCAATGGCCAAAAAAAGAAAAAGACCCACAGACAAACAACAGTAAACAAAACACAACATAGAAAACTAAGGGTAAGCACATCCTGCTCCACATGTGGCACCCGTCGAGTGACTTATACGATATATACGGGTTCAGCAAATTCCAAGTGTGGTTGGAGCTTCGGTCGCTCTCGCCCCATATGGAATTTACCGACCCGCATATATCGTATTAGGTCACCAGCACACTGTGTAACTAATATTACTAATTCTTAAAACAATATTGGTGATTTGTAAGGCAAAAAAATCCTTCAAAAAAAAAAAAAACTGCCCCTACAATCACAGGGGATAAGGATTGGTATAATGTTTCATTTAAAAACAAAAAATCTCGATGTAAATGGCAGGAAAAGTCAGAAATAGATATAAAACACTTTTGGTGGAAAACAATATATATCTTCACACCACAAAATTGAATTTAAGGTAAAACATGTCGGTGCTTTGAACATAGTTAAGCCCAATGTCTATAACCTCAGTTTTTATTTCTTAAATCTTTAATTTTTATATATTATTTACTTCTTGTTCCTTATTGGTAATATGTAACTATTTATACACATATGAAATATGTGACAGTCTTAAAACATTATACAGTGATATAAACTACAGGACAGCAAAATACAATTAATCAATAAGCTGCCATTCCCATTTCTATATTGATGTTAAATAATTTCATTATTTCTTACTTCGAGTGTGGCAGATTGTGGGTTCAAATCCCGGCCGCGTCAAACCAAAGACTTTTAAATTGGTATTTACTGCGTCACCGCTAAGCACGAGGCATTAATGAGTAAAAGCAAAGACTGGTTGGCTTGGAGTCAGAATAATGTGTCCGAATATGGTGAAACGTGTTCCTGCGAACTGTTCCCTTATGAATTAGCACGTTAAAAGTCCGGCTCAGCGGGTCGGTCTTGTACAAAGCAGGGTAAATATTCATATAACATTAACATGTTCTCGTCTTGAATATGCATAATAATTTGCCACTGGACGTTAAGCAGCCATCACATATCATCATCATACTTGAACGTTTTGACTACACTAAGGACTAGTCAGCACAAATGTTATTAGTTTTTAAGACAACATTTTCTATAATACTCACACGAAGAGATAGAATACATATATTGCAATAGTCAATCAATATATTGAGGATTCATTTATTTTCGTGGGCACCAATTTTCGTGGATTAATGAAAAATTACATGTTCGCGGATATTCAAAGTCGTGGTTTTGCCGGAGTCTGCACATAAGCCTACAGAATTTTTTTTATTCGTTGAACATTTAATTTCGTTGTTCACCTGTACTCACGAAATCCATGAAAATTGGTATCCAACTAATAATAATGAATCCACAGTAATCGCTTACCATATTTGAAAGTTCTGCTGCAAAGTATATTGTTACTAAGTCATATTGCAGACATTCCTAATGAAAGTCTATGTTAATCAATTATAAACAGACAGCTTTCAGAAGACACCTAAATTAAGGCAGTAGTTTACCAATGTTCCAATATCGAAAATCGATTAAAAAGAGACGAGTCAAGGTATCAAACAGAAGGAAACGTATTGGGTAGTTGAAATAATCACGTTCGGTCTTAGATTCTAGTTTGAAGTCGTCCATCTGTGTCAATGCCGAGGAAAAGATTTAGATATGAAGCAGATTCTTAAATGTCAGTAAAATTTTTAATATCACTAGGATATATGAGAGCACTCACTGAAATATGGATATGTGAAAGTTAAATTAAAGAACTTTGCAAGATGCGTCCTGTAATAGAAAAACAAAGGATATGGGGTATCCATCCATGACAGAAAATTAGTACATGCACAACAAAAAAACACACAAAAAGATAAGGAACAGCGCTATTGTTGCTGTTTTTTTTTTTTTTTTTTATCTCAAAGTCACAGTGACGTCTTTAGAACAGAGCAAAAAAAACTATCATCACTGCAAGTTTAAGACTGCCTCTAGCACCGACTTGAGCGGAAGTCTTTGGAAAAATAATTTGGACAGACATTGTAAGATGAAATACCACCAAATCAGACCCGGTAAAAAAAGAACATACTGCAAAGTAGTACAAATTTAAAACAAAATAGTTCCTACGCATAGGTGTAAATATAAAACTTTGTAGAATATGTTTTAATAATCAAGGTATCGGATAAAATGTGAAGGACTGGTGATCCTTGTAGAACACATATTGACTGATAATTTTGAATAGTACAAAAATAAATGAATGAATTCTAAAATGTGAGGGCATATATTGCCTGTTCTCAGATATGAAGTACCTGGTTTTGGTTTATCTATAAAAAAATAAAACAGATATAACTCCCTGCTATCCATGTATTGACAAATGTTCAAAGTTGGCTTTGAATTGCTATGTATTTTTTTGTGGTATGTACTGTGAAGGATCGGTTGTCGATTATACATCTTTTTAACAGCAACTAGGTTATTTATTATACGAACATATTAAGAACTGATATATGCCATTTCTCATCAAATAAAATTATTCAACCGTGTTCACAGCATTCTATGCCAGTTATTAAAGACGGAATAGTGCCGATTTGTTTGATTTTTGGTAACTCATACATATACTGTAAATCAAAATGTCCCTGCATATTTCGTGTATTGAATCCACCCCTGAGTGAGTTTGCCAAATTTGGTGTTTCTAATTTACACCATAATACTATGGTTAAAACAATTATAGATTTCAGTAATATTGAAGTATTCTTTCGGAATTTTGACATTTTTCATCATGGTAAAACATGATAATTGCAGGAAATCCAATTGCAATTTAATGGCATTCTGGTATAAATAAAGTTGTTAAAAATTAATCCACGCAAGCAAGGTAACTTCAATAAAGTAAACACTTACTCATATCATGTAAACTGAAATCACCCCGTTATACTCCTATAAAATTTCTTCTGTGCACGGTAATGATGAACTTTTTTGTTTAAGTATGTCACTTTCATAGTCATTGCACTCCACCGACACAATGGCGTCTTGCTACGTTTCTCCCAGCTGACAAACCGCGTCCTTGTTTTTTTTGTTTTCTTTTAGTTAGCTGGACGTCCGTTCCAACAAGCCTTTCCCGATGATGTCCAGTGGCCTGCAAATCACGATCTGATTCTTTTTATCAATTCTGTCTTTAATCAAAGACCGAATAAATTTGGTGTTAATACAAGAGGAGAGTTTATTGACAAATAATGGCTTTGTCGCGATAGATTAGGTCATCTTCTTCGTTAATATTTTGACTAAGCTATTTAAACGTGTCAGCAATTCCGTTTCTGAAGTCTACTAAAATTCATTATAGAAAGTTATGCGTAAATTAACAGCTGTCACGTGTTCATCATTTCCTTATACATTAGAATATTACAATTAAGTATGGGACGTTTAATACATCATGACCAATTCACTAGCAAATAAAACTGAATTAATCGATAAATTTAATGTAAAACACTTTTTGTGAGATACATGTAGGTCATATACTTAGTTATCTCTTTTCGCGAAGTATGCGGACGAAAATTTGAACTTTACCTAATTTGTTGCAGACAAGTAAGTCGTGGTTTTGATGTCCTACATTTTTAGTGACTGAGTGTGTTTTTTTTTTTTTTTTTCGTTTTAAATTTTTTTTTTTTTCATTTGCGAGTTTGTAATATTCTGTCTGTTTCTTTCAAATGTCGGAATGAAAAAGATCGCGTGCGCAGTCATATTGCGCCTTGACAAACATACATCTGATGGCCTACATTTTATAGAGGTTGAACAGCTAATAACACAAGTAATCTATGCTTACACTAATAACCGAATTTATGCTGAATCATAAATTCTATTATTTTTATACTAGGGACTTTGTCACTAGTCTACGCTTACTTTAGGATTAAGATTTTAATATGTTTATTTCTTCTCAAATAATTGAGGTAAATTAAATATTCCTTCTAATTGTTCTGATAGGCGACACATCGGATCGGTAATTTTATTAGTGATGTTGACCGTATACAATTTGTATAGTATTGATTTTGAAAAATAGCTTATTACATGTATGTCTATCGTTTCTAATCCTCTCCTTTGATTACATTTCCTTTAACTCTATCTGGAGTATTATCTCAATATGTTAAAACAGTTAGTTTTTCTTGTATTTCGCCTTTATTTTGTCTTTACACGATTAACGACTCCCCTCCCTAAAAAACTATTCATGAAAGGGTATTACTTGCACTAACTTGTCTTCGTTCCGTCATTATAATGCGACCATAATAATTGCATACGTTCGTTTTTGTGATATTTTGAGTATCAAAAATATAAAATGAGAGTAAAATGCCTACTTTAAGGTCAATTGTTAATCTGAGCTTTAAATAACACTAAAAAATAATTAAATGACTTGCACAGTAAACGTTGATTGACTTAAAACAGTTTTCATTAGGATTTTCTAACTTTGTTTAATAATATTGTTTTAATCTAACAACGTAAACCTTGGAACGATCAAAACCAAACATTTGAGAGCAGTGTGTGTATAAATACTTGAGAAGCCATTAAATAAAGTTAACTAAACAGAATACACAACCAATTTAGAGAAATAGGGAGGCATGAGATGATTTATAATAAGACAAATCGCAAACAGAGACCACATGATTAATATTTATTCATTGTCAATAGGCTCATAATTAAATGATATTTTTTAAGACGGAGTAACCATCAAAAGTATAAAATCGACACTTGTTTATGGCGCATTGCCTATGTCATGAAATTGTTTTAAAGTTTGGCTACAGGACATGATGTTTAAATTGTATTTAAGTTATTATTGGGAAACGTTAGTGATTTAGTACTTCTGTGTTGATTCATACTTCTTATCCGTTCTTAATGACCCTGCACTTTCTATAACTGAACGGCATGTCTTATCTTAGTTATAGTATCTGAACCACATGTTATGTTTTGAAGGTGTGCAGATGAAGTTCATGATATAGTGACAACAACACATGAGATGCATATTTCAGCATTTCTGTATATACCTACTCTTGTTTTATTTTGCGTAAACTTTGATTACAAAATATTATTTAACCTGCAGTTATAATCAGTTCCAACATCTTTTACAAGCTGCCAGAAACTGTTAAGAGATCTGTTCTAGAAGAGTCAATCGAACAGTTCTACTGACACATTTTGTACAGTATCTGACAGGTGCGATTCTATGCAAGAACAAACTTTGATGGTTTTAAGTTGAAACCTTTTCAGAAAGTTCTAACCTGTAGTACATTATGACAGTTCTAACTTTGCGCGATTTTTGACAGTTTTGACCATTTTACTCCTGAACAGGTCTTGCCAGATATATTTATAGAACAATTTTTGGTAGCTCTATCTATTTAAACGTATATTGTTATTCCTTTGATTTATTTCATTAATCTTTTCAAGTTAATTTATCTTTTCTTCTTCTTTCATGTATTGCTTTATTTATATCCGTTATTGCTTTATTATCTATTTGTTTATCTATTTATTTTCTTTCTATTTTCTTTTGTTATATTTGTAGATATATTTCTTTTGTTCATTTTATCTGCATAATTACAAACAAAATATTCTGGTATATCGTTGTTACTCTTTTGATAAACATCTCTGGAAATGTTCAATTTTTTATAGTAGTTTTATCTTTCAAACTGTTTTTAATTTTAGCACATGATAAAAGTTAAATAATGAGTCACATATGCATCGTTTCAGGAGCTTATTGATTGACTTGTGCACAAATTATTCCTGCAAATTTTTGGTAATTTTTGACTCATTATATGCAGTAAGAATTTTAAAAATAACACATGTCCTTGTCTTGGTAGCTGATTCCGACCGCAAACCCGTAAAACGGAAAACATCCGACAGTGAACACAGAAGTAAGCATTTCAGGATAGCAGGCACCTATGTATGTTGACATAGAAAAACTAACTCTTGGAAGTCCTCGACAGAAAAAATCAAACATATTTTACGCATAACAAATTTAGAGGGTTCAGAATATCCATTTGTTTACTTTTTCAGATAGGTTTAAAACAGTTTAGAATGTATTCAGACAATATCAGAATAAGATCAGACTGTTAAGAATGTGATGAGACATATTTAGACAATATCTAGACTGTTAAGACACAAAATTAAGAAAAAATAGACTTACCTAAGAAAACTAGGACATTGTGGATAAAAAGTTGAGAATAAGATAATACTTTTCAGAATGTGATGTCAAAATTCTAGAAATTCAGACAAAAAATAGTCAATATGTACAAATTGAGCATATTGTTTATAACAAATTATTATAAACAAGCATAACTAACAAAACCACAAATGTATCCAAGACGGTAATTTGTTAACTATTTAATCCTTTATTTATATATGACTTGCAGGGAGGCGTTAACGGTCCTTGTTCTAAATCACAACTAGTTAACAACTTTTATTTACTTCATTTAAATCTGTTTTACCCAGAACAGATCCTTACATTTATTTCCTAGAACAGATTTGGGCAGTTCTAACTTCAGCCTATTCCTGACAGTTTTACCTTAGAACAGATTTTGCCATTTCTACCTAAGAACTGTTTTGGACAATTCTACCCTAGAACTGATTGTTTTATAAGCTTTGCACTACTTTTCCCCATGCTTAATTGAAAAATCTACTACATCGTCTCAATGAACATATCTGTTGAGTTTGATGGACATGCATTTCAGCAAACCGTAGGTATCAAATTCTCAAAAACTACTGGTGGACTTGCTGTTGTATTCATATGAAGAAGAACTCATACAGAGCATTTCGAGTTCTCGAAGCCAAAAAGAAAAAGCAGCTTGCAAAGTTATTGTAGAAGTTTACAGACACATTGGTGATTTGCTGTCACCCAATAACCCACATTTCCAAGAGTGCTTATATTTCACATACCTAAGTGAACTTGAGTTTAAGGTTCCACCGAAAGTAGATGGCCTGCATCATACCTAGAACTGATTATGACTACATGGTATGACCCCCTTTCTGGTATGTTTTTTTTTATTATTGTTGAATAACGTACGATGACTAATGGTTACTTTTTTCTTCGTCATTAGAACTTTGGTGGTAATTTGTCTCATTGGCAATCATCCACATATGAGTTCAATTGGTTGCGGAACGTCACGTGCTGACCAAATATATCAATACACGCTATTCACCCGAGTAAACGGCATCTGGTAATTGCTTAACGTTAGCAAAGAGTAGTATAGTTGTATTGCAAGTATCATATATTCGATAGTAACTATTGATTACACAGGCCATCTGTGACCTTATATAGTATATCTATGATGTTAATTAGAAGACGTAACGTGATGGCCGATGAGACCACATGACAAAGAATCTACCAACAATATGTCACTTTTTCGTCAATAAAAATTCATAGATCTGTCAATCAAAAACGCCTGCGAGGTCTTATCAAAATCATAAGGCTATCCCTTCCTTCTTATCTAGGTTCTTTTATTGCATAACTTTTAGTGAAACATTGACAATGAAAAGCGTAGAGGTCCCACTGCTCATGGTGTACATTTACACTGGATATATTTCCTGTGCTGACGTTGATTTGAACAAACTATTGAACAGAGTTCTCATAAATGAGAAGTGGATGCAGGACCGGATGGGTGGACTGGAAAAGCAAGTGGTAGAGCTCCAATCTGAGATACGACATTTGAAGGAAGGAAAATTATACAATGACGGATCTCTATCAGGTGAGAATTCGGAATTGATTCCGCTTTGTTACAGTAGTCAATAATCATTCCGAACTGTATATAGTTAATATAATTTCAACTATATGGGCGGCCTAAATGGCAAACACAACACACGCCAATAAAACGAATACATATATAGAATTATCTAATACGAATAAAGCGATAGTGTTGTCTCCATTAAACAAACGTGTTTAAAAGATACAATTGTTTTAAGTTATTAAAACATGATCAATAAACAACAATTGTATTAAGTAAATAAAACATGATCAATTAACGCAACAATCATATTTCCTCAATGAAGTATTTTACTGGTTGAAAACTAGTATTTCTACCCTGTATACCACTTTGCCTCATAATCTTATTAAGAAAAAAAAATCACACACCTAATTAATTGGGCATTTAAAAAGTCAGAATGCGAATATATATGTTCAAAGTCTTTTAGGTCATTTTTCAGTAACAACAAACAAAAGAACTATGTCAATTGGACCTGTTTTGATACGACAACTGCCCTTGAATTTTTACTAGATAACATTTTTGTTCGCTATGGAGATTCCGTATATCGTCAAGTTATTGGAATTCCAATGGGGACTAACTGTGCACCATTTATTGCGGACCTGTTTCTGTATTGTTATGAGTTACAATTTATGACTAAAATCAGCAAAGACCCATCGGAACAACATCTGATACAAAAATTTAATAACACTTTTAGATATTTGGATGATATATTGGCTCTCAATAATGACGACTTCAGTATGTACACTAAAGAGATTTATCCTGCTGAACTGACTTTAAATAAAGCTAATACTAACAATGAACACTGCCCTTTTCTGGATCTTGATATCTATATCTTTAACGGGAAGCTTAATACCAAAATTTATGATAAAAGAGATGATTTTTCATTTCCTATTGTTAATTATCCATTTTTAGATGTCACTATCTTATGGTGTTTATATATCTCAACTTGTTTGATCCGCTCGTGTATGTAAAAACGTATTTGATTTTAACGAAAGAAATATCTATATTACTGAAAAATTATTACACCAGGGTTTTCGATATCACAAACAAGTCAAAGCATTTACTAAATGTTATCATCGGTACAAGGACATCATTCGTAAATATAAATCAACATGCAGACATCTTATACGTTCAGGTATTTCACATCCAATCTTTTATGATAATATTCTATACAAAGCACAAAAATGGCGGCATTCAACTCAAAAGATAACCAAACCTTTAAAAAGACTTATTCAAAAAGGGATATAGTTACGATACTGTTGTCAGGTCATTAAAGATGGCATATTTTGGTATTTATATTGATTCACTCATAGGGTCTTTGCATCGGAAATAAGCATATTTATTCTAAAACCAGTTGTTGGCATGATACGGGTTATGTTCTTATATATTTTATGATGGCATGTTACTAAACCCCTAACGGGAGGGATTGTGCTTGATTTTCATATGATGAAGACATAATCTTTCAATCAGTTTAATTGAGGTCTGGAGCTGGCATGTCATTAACTGCTAGTAGTCCTTTGTTAATTTATGTATCATTGTCATTTTGATTAGTTTCGTTACCATTCTAAAATCGGACTCGGACTTCTTTGAAACTGAGTTTTACTGTGCGTATTGCTTTGTGTTTGTTTATTCTACATTGGCTAGAGGTATAGGGGGAGGGTTGAGATCTCACAAAACATGTTTTACCTCGCCGCATTTTTGCGCTTGTCCCAAGTCAGGAGCCTCTGGCCTTTGTTAGTCTTGTATGTTTTTTTTTTTTAATTTTAGTTCACTTATATGTTTTGGAGTTTAGTGTGAAGTCCATTTTCACTGAACTAGTACACATTTTTGTTTAGGGGCCAGCTGAAGCCCGACTCCGGTTGCGGGATGTTCTCGCTGTGTTGAAGACCCATTGGTGGCCTTCGCGCGATCGGCTGTTTTCTGCTCTTTGGTGGTGGGGTTGTTGTCTCTTTGATACATTCCCCATTTTCTCAATTTTAGTAACCTTGATCTGGTATTTTATTTTATAACCGACACGTTAAGACGACAAACTGATATTATCTTTTCAATTTGTTAACTTTGTGGTTTATTTTATCCAACTGAGACATGAAAATTTTGAGATTTCTGGGTTTTTAAACGTTGATCGGAGACATGCTTGCGGCGATATGTCCTTACCGTTTTCAGACAAATTGATACACGGCTTGCCCAAGAACATCGATTTCTTTTTGTTTATAAATCTAAACAAAATGTTGTATGTCGCTCGTCAATAAAGCATTGATCTTGATTTCAAGTGACAATAATTCATAATCAGTTCAGATTAAGCGAACGGAAGAAAAGCTGCGGACGTTATAAGAACTGACAATATATTAGGCTCATTTGAGACCGATAAAATTTAATGCAACAATGTATCGATAATTTTGTGATGTTTTATATCATTACTTTCAGTTTCGATTGCACTTTTTCAATATTTACTCTCAAAACGTTAAAATCTGAAAAATAAAAAAATAAAAAAACTCAAAATTTTGAAAAGTTCTGAATCTTAATAATGCTATGACTTGTCGAGCATTGATTTTCTCTAACGGATCAAGAGATTGACAGAAATTCTCAATATGCAATTTGTAATCTTTTAGAACAGAACCGTTCACAAAGACTGTTGATAGACCAAACAGAACAACAAACAAAGGTAGCTTTCTCCGCCTACATGTCAAATTCATTGGACGCATCTCAAATCAGTTCAAGAACTCAAATTCGCTATGACAATACTGAATGCAATGTTGATAAGGCATATGATGCAAATACTGGAGCATTTATAGCTCCCGTTCGTGGAACATATGTATTTATATGTATTTACGTGGACTACATGTGCTGGTTACTTATTCAATCAAACGCACATTCCGTATTATTTCGTAATACGAATTTATAGATATTGATATTTTAAAAGCACATGATTAATCTTCTTTTTGGGGGGTGTCTTAATAGACCACTGACAAACTACCTACACAGTTCCTGCGAAGTATTTAGTTTTGTCCATACAAGACTTATAAGTAGCGCTCGAATTGAAAAAAAGGAAGGCATAAAGAATTACAAACATTGTCGTGGTAATGTTTGTTTAATAATATTCTTCTCTTATACAAATTTATCCATTTAAACCAAGTGTGGGATACAACATCCTTAGAGTTTGCAGTAAAAGATTTGGGGGTTTTAGCGTTTCTCCCTTATTTAAATTGAAGTTTTTACTTCGAATGCTTTACGGATACAATCGAGCATTGTTTGACCATTAAGGAATTGTGGTGTCTCAAATGACTACGGATATATTTAACTTATCGTTGTCACAGTTCTGTCTTCTTTTCTTGGGTTGTTATATTTCCAAAAGCTAACTATCATTGGATGTGTACGTGCTATGAGAAACAGGTCGGATGCCACTAGTTGAGCATGAACATGTTTTCCCTTTGAAGTTCACCCTGGGTTTTTGTTGGATTCGTGTTGCCCGAATGTTAGTTGTCTGTGTAGGCATATGAAGAGTATTTTGTTCTGCTTTTCTTTGAATTATTTTGAGTTTTTTTAGAATCTCATTTAGAGAATGACCATTTAACTCTCCTTGCAAAGGGCTACAAATAACTTGAATAGCTCAATTACGTTAGAGAAAATCCAAATGGCTGTCCATTCCTGAGAAATAATGGAGCGGAGCCCGTAAGGCCGACGCCCATTATTTCCCAGAAATGGACATTTATTTTGACTTTCGCTAATTTAAAATACACCTTAAATATTAAGAATCTTCAGATTATAACATTTTAAAGAATTTTATTTCATTTTTGAAAGTTTTCTTTTCATCTTCCCTGTGTTTGTGTCCAATAATCCACAGGTAAAATTTAAGCTGACTATCTACTCATTTAACGAAGTATTTATGAACAGTCGAATAATTACTATAAAAAGATCTTGAATAAAATTCATGCAGATAGTTATTTCTATCTTTAAGTGGTATTTCGGCACAGAGAAAAAATGGCATTTATGCATATATGTTAATGGATCATGCATTTTTGTTTTGTTTGATAAATCTTGGCTGACATGATATTAAAGAAAACTAGAATACATTTCTATCAATGAAGCACTCTTGTCTAGGTTATTTAACTAATAAGAGTTTGCTCAATTCAAAGTCATTTCAGAAACACAATGTGATTCTATATTTCAAACCATTGTATTAGATCGAATAAAGTTTAACATGAAAATAGTGTTTCATGTATAACCCAACATTTTTTCTTTCCCTTTGATCATAACAACGAAAACAATTGTTATGTATATTTTTTATGAGTCTTATATATAAATACAAGAAAACTAAAACCATTCCTCATTCTTCCTCATATATCAGAAAGGAAGCACAATGTTTAAGAAAACAAAAACCCGCGTGATTAAAAAAAAATCTGGATTCCGTTTTGTATGTCTTTAACTTAAGTTGAAAACTACTTTTCGATTTCATTTAAACATTTCAAGATTAACGCCGTCATTTGAACAGCTGATATAACTGTTATACTTGCCATTGGACATATAACAGCAGTGAAGGAATTCGATTATGTTACAGTCCTTGGATGGTGTTAACTTCCCACTAACACCATACACCATTACACCATTCACCATACACCATTACACCATACACGTTACACCTTTGCACCATACACCTTACACATTACACCATAATGCAATTTAATTTCAAAGAAAGTGTGCGACTACAAAATTATTTATTTATTTTAAAAAACGAATTTTGGATCACAATATTGTAAATTAATGTATAAAATTAAAAATCAGTTCTTATCAATATTTTGCATAGTTTTAAATGTCGTACACCATTCATTCACACCATTCCCGATCGCACGTTACATCATTACACCATTCCCCTTACACCATACACCATAGCACCATACGCCTTCTACCATTGCACCATATGCCATACACCATTACACGTTTTTGGGAAGTTTACACCATCCAAGGGCTATACGCTTTTCTGTTGAAATCTAAATTAAAAAAAAAAACGCGCTCAATATTTAACGCAAGCCTTATTTAAATGTTATCCATGCCCCCTCAAATTCTATTCATCAGTACTATATTCCTAGCTTGGTTGTATAGTTATATCACATAAAAAATAGGATTATTTCGTAAGAGAAATTTAACGTAGGGAAATTAATGTGACATAAATTTGGCGGCCAATGCAGTTATGCCTGTTAACCGATCAACCCTTTGGTTTTCGATTATAACCAAATGATGACAGTTCCCAAAGGACCTTCAATTCATTATTTCAGTGATGTTTGCCAATTTATTTTCAGAGAAACTGGTTCAAGTAATTATGATTTTTTAGGGGTTCAAATTACATGTGTGCTAATAACACATGCATACATGTCACACGATCAACATTATAAGTAAGAAATTTGCAGCTGGTCCTAAAAAAAAATCCTGTAAAATGTAAAAACATTTCGTGGTTTCAGGCAATACAATTTGAGAAAATAACATTTCAAAATCTTAAATTGCTTGTGGCAGATTTGTTTTTGTTTCGAGATTTCGGAACTAAACCTATATAGTGTAATTTGTAAGAAACATTATATACATAGAGGCAACAGTAGTGTATCGATTTTAAATCTCATACATCGATACGATCTCCTTTATACGAATCTACATACTACGAACCTGCTCGATATATGATCAGTATCGATATATGACCAGCACCATGTGCTGTTCAAATGACATACCGCCGATGAGGTATGTGATAACGGAACGTTTGTCTGCGTACTAAATTATAACCATAATCGTATAAATGATTTTTTAATCAGCCTACCAAAGGAGAAATATATTGGACCCCAACTAGTATAAAACATCGTTGAGCATTTAATTAAATAGTAAACATACTGATAATGAGGACAAGGAAATTAACATTTGTCCTTAGTTGATGTTTGCCCCTATCAAATTGTCTATTTCCTTCAATCTTTATGAATATCATTGTGAATATATAACCAAAGAACAATGTTTCATACAATCCGTGAATTGCATAGGCTATCCGCATATTTAATACATAATTAGTCTATGAGGTGTACACCATTAAACCATATAAGCAATTACCAATGCAATACACTATATGATACACCATTCCACATTCACAACTCCACATTCACCACATACCGTTCCGCTTCCCCTTTTCCAATTTGAATCAATCATATTTTGCGCCATTCAAAATAACCCACAATATACAGATCTTTAATTTAGGATGAAGGTGAATTAAAAAAATTCAGTTCGAAAATATATGAAATAGTGATTAGGATTATGATACAATGTTGACTGCTGTACCCCTTTTTGTGACATTTGTACCTATTATGTCTGTTTGTTTTGCTCGAATATTGTTTTCAATATTATGGAATGCTATGCGACTGTCATACAAGTGAGAGGTTTAGCTAGCTTTAAAACCAGGTTAATCCACCACTTTCTACATAAGTGAAGTTCGGTATTTTTGTTATTTTTATTTTTAAAAGAATACAACAGTCCTCATGCAATCATTCCACATGCATATCACACTATACCCTCATGTACCACATTCTATGCAACATACACCATACAACAATATATCAGTGTATCATTTCATTTGTATGGTAGTTAACACTATCCAATGTCATTTTAAAAACAGCACTCAACCATCAATTGGGTCTAAATATCAATTTTGTAAAGAAAACACTATCAAAATGTTTGAAGTCTAGAGTAAACCTGAAAAAATGAAACGATTTACCTCCCCTTGAATCATTTTAAAAAGCACTGGGATTCTCCATTATTTTTTTAAATTATATTTTCTATTAGAGAAAAATTTTACGTATGAATCTTCTGCTAACGGCAATTCTTTCAAAGAACATGGATGTGATTTGTTTCATTGATCTAACAGGTCAAAACATGTTTAAAACTATACTTTGCCGTTGACATGATATATTTGATAAAGATAAACCTGTATTCCTTTCAATTATTTCAAACGGGAATAGAATAACGCTACTGTCAATCTTAAAGATCTTTTAAATATCTCCAAAAACAAAGGAATGCATAATTACTTTCTTCCATGCATTGTGTACAGCAGTTTTTATCTTTAAATGTTTTAATAGTATATCCCTTTTTCAGTCGGTCTTACGCTTATGAGAAAAATATTAATATAATAACGTTAGAACAAAAACATATTCATCTGTTTCTTTATCAGAGGATTTTGTTATCAGAATATTTTTGGTCACATGTGTAGAGGCAATAAGATAACAAACGGCATTATAAAATTGAATACTAGTATTCTAAAAAAAAAAAAAAAAACACTTCATAACTGAACATCTATTTCCTCCAACTTTGATATTGAAATAATCATTCTACTTTATTAGGCCAATACAATTTGAGGTTTAGATAAAGTCTATGTGATCGTATTGTTGCAGCAAATTTGCAGCTTTTTTCAGTCAAGGATTCAGCTCAGGACATTACTTCCGTGCTGACATAGAATAGTATTAATGTAGCCATTTTGAAATCTATAGAAACAATAGCTTTATTCTGCCGTTAACTATATGACCTTAACCATATTTTGTTTAAATTTCTTAACTGATTATTCTAAATATTGTCAAACTGACTATTTTAAATATTGTCAAACTGACCAACAATCATATTCAAGATATAAATTATTAACAAAGTATTGTATATGCGGCAATAATTTACAAGAATAATAGCTAAAAGGTACATTTCAGTGCGAAAACAAAGTCACCTCTGCTCTTACTAAAATTTGAAAGTATGATTTAAATCAAGAAAGGCAACTCTATACCATGGTAGCTGGATATTATTGAATGTGATAGTTTGGAACAAAATAAGCTGTGCAATTTTACATACTGATTATTAAAAACTATTAGATGAAAATTCCAACAATGTTACAGTATTTAACACAAATAGATCACAACATGAGTTATGCAAATACTGCACACATCAAAGTAATAACCATACTCGTTTATTGAGCATTCAGCAGCTTTTATAATAAGTTGAACTATGATATTAAAGCCAGTTATGTTCTCATTAATAATATCTTTTTGGCTATTATACATGACTTGGATTTTTCAGTTCTTATAATAGGGTCGTTTGAAAACAAAATTTTACGACAAAAGAGATGATTGCAGCTTCCCAATTGTGTACAGTTTAGCAGCGTCTGCATAAGAAAGTATATATCTCCCAGTTGAAACAAAATTCTAGGGCTGTATTTCCTATCATGATTTCCTTAATAGAGGGTTGCAGCTCACAAGGAAGCTATTAAACCAAGAGTTCCAAGTTGATTCAATTGTCGTAATTATACTATCACGTTCCCTTCCCCCGAATGTGACCTACTGAAGTATAATGTACTTACATGAGCAACAAGACGGGTGCACATGTGGAGCAGGATCTGCTTACCCTTCCGGAGCACCGAAGATCACCACCAGTTTTTGGTGGGGTTCTAGTTGTTCTGTTTTGAGTTTTCTATGTTGTGTTTTGTGTACTGTTGTGTGTCTGTTTGTCTTTTCTTTTCTAGCCATGGCGTTAACGTCGTCAGTTCATTTTTTGACTTATTAGTTTGAATATCCCTTTGGTATCTTTCGCCTTTCTTTTGTATTGAATTAAAAATTGATAATCAATTCTGAAATCGCCTGCTGAATGGAGCGAAATGTATACATTTATTAAATGCTAAGATGACGATGTCGTCGTACAGCACTCATTAAGAGTGATTTTACAGTTAATAATCTGTTTATCTTTGCAAACCAGAAAAAAACCTACTTTAGTCAAAACATAATATAATCCTAAACAAATTATATACTCACATTATCAGAGCTCCAGCACCAAAATGGTGAGGTTTTTTGAGAAGTGACATAATACACTACAAAAGTCCAAAAGTCTGAAAAGACCTGTTTTTGTCTTGATTTGCATTAACTTTTACTCGACATTCTCTTTTTGTATGAAATTTTTGTAAAAATTCTCGACAAAGTCTAAATTTGTCTATAATAAGTATTTAGATTCTCGACATTGGTCTCGACTATCTGTATTATTACTCGATTTTTCTCGACATATGTCTTGACAGTATTAACATTGTCTGCAAATTCTCGACCCTTTCTCGACAGTCTGCAAAGTGTCTTGATTTGTCTTGACCTATTCTCGAATTTGTCTCGATAAGTCTTGACATATTCTTGACATTCTTAATGATGTCTGAATATGTCTCGACACATTCTTGACATTCTTAATGATGTATGAATATGTCTCAACACATTCTTGACATTCTTAATGATGTCTTAATATGCCTCGACACATTCTCGACAGTATAAATTTCATCTGAATTGTGTTTTGACGCATTCTTACAGTCTATACACTTTCTTGAGCTGTTTTATATTCATTTCTATTATGGCTTAACTAAACCTAGAAGAATTAGAATACAATAACACAATGCAAATTATAAAACAACAATTTGGTACAATAATTGTTTGTTAACCATATAAACATTTAATATTATGCATGTAAAATGAAATATGTCTACAGTATGATTGATTTTAATTATTAAGCACTTATTTATTATATTTATAAATTAACATTTGTAATTATTTACAAACCCACATTTAAATTGGTTTATATTTAACCATACTCACATTTGTATTTGTAACATATTTATACCAATATTTGTTTTATCAAAATATTTACATATAAACATTTTAATACGAAATATTTAATTGCCAAAATTTTGTTTTAGTAGTAATAAGTGTAACTTGAAATATAACAGTAAATTCTAGAAAGAGAAATAAAGCAAAATATATATCCTATACAATGGTCGTAATTTGAAAGCTCAGAACTATTTTTTCAATTACAGAAGAAAGTAGGATTTGAAATGTGTGTTTTCGTTTCCACATTTTGGCACTACATTTCTGCATTTTTATAGAACTCTTTTCCTCATTGTTTTTTACATTGATAATACTGACCGAAACCAAATGAGGACATGAAATTGAGTGTCCAAAAAATAAATCAAGCATATGCAAATTAATATAAAAGATATAACCAAATACTGAATTCAACACATATGGGGCGACTTTCCACATGGTGACTTTTAAAAAGTACTCACAATGTTAAGGTAGATCATATGTATAAAAGAGGGACGAAAGTTACCAGAGGGATAGTCAAACTCATAGATCGAAAACAAACTGACAACGCCATGGCCAAAAATAAAAAGACAAACAGACAAATAATAGTACAGATGACACAACATAGAGAATCAAAGACTAAGCAACACGAACCCCACCAAAAACTGGGGGTGATCTCAGGTGCTCCGGAAGGGTAAGCAGATCCTGCTCCACATGTGGCACCCGTCGTGTTGCTTATGTTATTACAAATCCGGTAAATAGTCTAATTCGGTAAGTCACATTCGTGAAAAGGGAGGGTATTGTAGTTACGACATAAGGAACGTATCCGATATCATCTGTGAAACGGTTATTCCATAACGGTCAACCAACTCGTGATGGCGTCCGTAAAATTTACGAAGGGATGACCTCAACTTCACCATTTGGAACTCTTGGTTTAATAGCTTCCTTGTGAGCAGCAATCCTCTATCAAGGAAATCATGATAAGAAACACAAGCCCGGGAATATCGTATCAATTGGGAGATATATACTCCGTATGCAGGCGCTGCTGGAATGTTGCTACATAGAAATGGAAAGTTCACAATTGGAAAGCTGAAATCATCTCTTTTGTCATAAAGTTTTGTTTTCAACCGACCCTCATTGTCAATTTCTAGATGTAAGTCAAGATATGAGGGAGACTTAAATGTATCTGTAGTATAAGTTTCCCGAGATAGAATTTTGTTATACTTTGCTAAAATGAAGATTTCCATGCTCTTTTCAAAAATATAATAAAAAGGATGGGTCACCGTGCTATTTTTAAAACTATGAGTCGTTGAAAATTGTCTAAATTTGCTTAGAAGGATCATGCAAAAACACATTTTTGTGCAAAAAAAGATCTATGAGATAGAATTTTGAAATAAATTGTGAGAAGATAGGTTTTATAATATGTTTAAAGAAAAAAAAAGAAAAATGGTGTCACCGAACTTGTTTTCTTGCTACAAGTAAAAATTTCCCTATCAGACCAGTATAATATTTTTACTAAAAGAGTTATCTCCCCTTAAATGGCTCAGTTGAAAAAATTGATTCTAAAACACAAATGTTTGGTTTTGTTTAAATATTTTGGATAATGCAATAAATTAGCAAGTTTTCTTCATATAAATAAACAGTCTAACCAATAAAGTTGCACATCTGTCTACAAATTTGCAGATTTGAGCAGATAACTAGACTGATTGTGTACTGCGATAGTACAATCCAAGATGGCAGTATACCATGAATCTACCTTAAATCTGAATATAATCTACCTGTTGAAGGAATTAAGAAAATACAAATTAAGAAAAAATACTATAATAAAATTAAGTCTTATATATCATTATTTCCATTTTTTACAGGTGAAATACAGGTAAAAATGCGTAAAGGTGGTAACTATTTATTTTGGAAAAGTAATGCAAGAAAATGCGGAAACGTGAAACTGGAATTTTGCTAAAAAATTGGAAACGTAATACACCCTTTGAAATGAATATCTCATAGAAAATTGCAAACTTGACTTCCATTTAAAAAATCTCTTAACACTTGAATAAAACCTTTTATCCACTTATTTTTTTCTTTTGAACAACTCTATCTATATACAGCCAGAAAATACATAACAAAGGAATTTCTGTACCTTTCCAAGTATATAAAAAGAACTATTTCTCTACTTCATACAAAATACATACATGTATAAATGCATATCTAAACATTTAAAAACCATATTTTATCGTCTTCTAAAGCAAATACAACTGGATTGCTTATTTTATCAAAGCTTAATATATGTGTGTCAATCTTTCTGTCATCAGTGACCAAGAATAGTCCAGATTGTTCCGGAATAGGAAACATCTCCAATTTTACCCACATGGAAAATCTTATTAATTGTTCCAAAACGAAGGTTTGTCCTATACGAAACACTAACACAATAGTCATGTGAGCGTGATGCCGTTGTCTGATGCTCTGTTGTTGAAAAGAAAATTTGTCGTTTTAACTCCGCATCCTGTCTTTGGCTGAACTTAAGATATGTGACCACTGGGTCTATGTCAAATAACTCATAACTTTGGTTATATATACTATTGTAATTGTCTCGTAGAATCGATAGATCGTCACTTTGCAACATGAATCTTTTTGTAGATGATGTAGATATATCTTGATGGTGAATGGAATTAACTTTTTCTGCCATGCGACACAAACTTGTTTGTCTGCTGCAATTTAAAATTTCACCGCTCAAAATGTTGTGGGAGCTCCAATCGTATATCTGAAATATAAATTAAGGAAATTAATTTATGCATACTAGAGTAAGTGAGTGATATGTGATAAATTGTATCTAAACAAGTCTGTAGGCCTGAACTCTTGAAAGCCAAATCAGAAAATTATAAACAGATATTGTTAAATGCTGAAAACCATCACATGATATAGCTTGCTCATGTGAACCTCAACTCAAAATTTCAGAAACCCTCATATGCAGTATCTCAAGAAAAATGCGACAAACATTTACTACTTGTCTATTATGTGTTAGAATATGTAAGTGTTAGTTTTAAACCCGCTGCATTTGTTTGCAACTGTCTTAAATCAGGTACCTGATGTTCAGTTGTTGTCGTTTGTTGATGTGGTTCATAAGTGTTTTTCATTTCTCGTTTTTTATATAGATTAGACGGTTGTTTTTCCTATTTTAATGGTTTTACACTAGTCATTTTTGGGGGCCCTTTATAGCTTGCTGTTTGGTATGAGCCAAGGTTCCGTGTGGAAGACCGTTCTTTGACCTTTAATGGTTTAATTTGAGTGATAATTCTGAAAATGCAACACACAGTATAACTTGCTAATATGAACCTTGATTCCAAATTTCATCAAGCATTTTGAGCGTATTGCAAGGCCAAACATAGACTCCTATCTGTTAAATTTCATTACACTGAAACAAAATGCTTTAACTATCGCTTGTCAAGGTGTAAACTACATAACAAATATCAAGTCAATATCTTAAAGCATGATAAAAAAGGGGAAACTAATTATTTGAGTGAATTTTCCAAGTCCAAGGACCATAACTCTGCGCATATTGTATTTCATAGTATTATTCATCTTTCTCAGTACATTTTTAAACTCAAATGAAATGTTGATGCAACTCAAAACGCCTTCATTTCATAACCTATCATGTATATATAAGATGTTGTGGTCTGAGATAAATGTATGACTATATTCAGGATAAGATTATCCAATTCTGTTTTAACTTACGCGGTATGTCTGCATCACTGTTGATTCTTCATGTCCGTATTGTAAAATTTGTCTGGTCACCCAACTGTTTGTCCGTTCCAAAGGATAAAGCCATCTATCATACAATGGTCCATAGTCTTCATAATCCTCTGGGATATGATGTAGCAGGTGTGTTGTGATATTCTACAAATATTAATATTTTAAACAAATGATAAATGATAAATTCATACAGTATAAACTACGTCTGAAAATATTATAAACCTTAATTCTGACTACAGTACCGATACCGGTTTAGTGTCTGTCTGTCTGTCATGATGTTACTGATGAAACTTAACACATCAGCTATACACAACTCGAGGATGTGTGTGAAGGAAATTATTTCAAGAGATAATTGAACGTGCTTATTTTAATTGATATTGCAACAAGCATTAATGTATAATTATTAACATCAAAGTCCATTAATTGGTCGCTGATAGAGAGTTGGCTTTTTGAAATTATGTGACATCTTCTTACATTGCATTTCTATATCATTCAGCAATTATGTATTCATTTATAAGTACTTAAATAGTGCCTGATATTCTTCTTTTTTTTTATTCAGCTCTCTAAGCATACTTTTGGAAAATTAGATGATAAAAATATACTATTTCTTATGAGGCAAAAAATCTACAATCTGATTGATCAATTACAATTAAGGCTGTTAATAACACCCCATCTAGCGTAGCAGCTAATAATAAGCAATCTTTAATTATGTGCAGAAAAATTAATTAAATCTTTAAATAAATTTAAATGATTAAAAACAATCATTTGTGTGAAAAAGTAGTTTTTGAACCAATAAACAAAATATCTTGTTTCAATTCGTTGTTTTTTAAAAGGAAATTTAATAATCATTTACATTTCCTACGAGAGGCATCAACAAAATGTTTTGAAATCTTATAAGAATTAAATTTATCTTGGTTGATCAGGGGTGTACGGAAATTAACTTTAAGCTGTGCCTCCTGCTGTAAATCGTGTGAGATAATTAAAATGATGAAGAAGTTTATTATTGTTTACTTGATTCTTTCAATTGCAAATACCGATGAATATAGAACTCATACATCTAAGTAAATAAACTAACCTGCAAGGTCAAAGGAAAATCCCTTTCAAGTAACACCACTGCTGTACTTGTGTCTTCAATAAGTCCTTGAAGCTGCTCAGTTGTGTAGGATGGTTGTGTCAGTCTTTTGATCACTTCAAATAAATTGAACAAGGTTTCTTCTTGTGGCTTTGCTAGGAGGCCTCTGATACACCATGCTGCAATATTCTTGGTTACGAACTGAAATAAAGTATTTATTTATAAAATGAATGAATAAAAGGAGAATATTCACTATTATTTGAGTTTGAATTAACAAATGTGTTCTCACAAAAAAAAATTATATCATACAACTATCTGTCATGACTGAATTAAATGTACTTTAAATAACCCAATACAATATTTAAACATTCAACTTTTATCAAAGAAGTTTAAAAGATTTTTTTATCTTTAATGACATTAATAATTTGACACTAAATGTCATAATTGATATTTTCAATAATTCTCCTGAGTTTAGGGTACTTGACATACTTGCAATTGGTTTCCTTTAAATTCTATCTTCAAGTTAAATATTTGTTTTAAAACTTTATTGAATATTTCATATCAATTGTGCATGGTAAATTGCATTTTGTTAAAATACAAAGATTCAAAGCATTTGGATGATATGATAAATATTACTAGATATAGGGCACACCTTCATTTTATATATTTAAGAAATAAAGAAAAGTGGTACTTTTTTCCAGCTTTCAAATAATTATAATATTATTTAAAATTATTATTAATTATGACAGTTATTATTTCCTCCCCTGAATTTGAAATATTTGGTACACATATTTTTTCATGTTGACTAGTTGGCCATTGTTTTATCCTGTCTGAATTACTTTACAAGAGTATTTTGGAGGCTGTTTACTGATTACTTTGTGGTGTGAGTCAAGGCTCCACATTGAACATGTTGAAGGCTGTATAGTGTGACCTAGCTTTAATCGTTTCTACTTTAATTCTGTGCTTTACTTTTGGGCCAATTGGATTTTTTTTGCCCTAAAATAATCTTTTATTTACTCTAAAAAATCATATTTAAACCTTTCCTTTATATGTTACCTGTAAAATAGTACAAATGAAGTTTTATTTTTGGCGCTAATGAAATATAACCGTGTGGCACAAATGAAAGATTGGATTTGTATGAGTGTAACCAAATAGTTTGATAAAAAAAAAATTAAAAAGATTCAAAATAAGTTTCAAAATTTATCAAGGAAACACAAATGTTACTGTTTAATTGTTATGTGACTTTTAGTACTGTTATTATCAGTAAACGGAAAGAAGTCACAGGACATAAAGTCACAAAAAATTTGTTGACAATTGGATGAATATATAAGAGAAAGATCTTGAAATATTTTCTTTTTATTACATATTCATTTTTCAGTTTAGGAAATTGTTCTTAATATAAAAAAGAAGATGTGGTATGATTGCCAATGAGACAACTCTCCACAAGAGACCAAATGACACAGAAATTAACATCTATAGTTCACTGTATGGCCTTCAACAATGAGCAAAGCCCATACCACATAGTCAGCTATAGAAGGCCCTGACACATTTCTTGGTTTTAGACCCCCCTCTTCCCTTTAAAAAATGGCTGGATCTGCACCTGAATAGAGAGGGGAAAGGTACCAGAGGGATGTCAAAACTCATATATCAAAAAAAATCTGACAGCACCATGACTATAAAAGAAATAGAGGTCAGTTCAGTGAACCATGAAATTGGGGTCAAAAATTTCATACAGAATTTCTCATTATTAGATTTAAATCTCATATTATATATAAATATACAAAACTGATATAAGAATGTAAGTAATTATTCATGGAAAAGTCCCAGGAACTTTTTTTAATATATTGCAAGAAAATGATAAAATTGTCACATATTTTTAATATTACAACATCAATTTGTCACTAATGGTCACATATCTAAAAATTAAAAAAAAATATTTATACATACACTTAAAATCGCAAAATGAACCAGCATGTAATTATGGCCTTAAATGGACCTTTTAGGGCAAAATGGATAATTCTTTAAAATAAATGTAAATTTTTATGTCCCATCTGTTATAGTTTTTATGTTCTCTATTTTCCGTGTTCCTAGATCTGTCTGCCAGTAAAGATTGTTGCACCATTTCTTGTTAAAGTTTCAGGTCAATGTAGTTTTCAAAGAAGTTCAAGTCACATCTACTTAAAACTTTGAGAACATGTTCCTTATGAATTGTAAGTCAAATTAGTGTTCTGACCAGATTTCATGGTTCACTGAACATGGAAAATATAGTGTGTCACACTAAGTGAATGTCAGTACATCAGTACTGTACTGTAGAACTTATTCCTAAACCTATTTCTGTAATATATCATTCATTTTATCATATGTATTTATCATTGTAGAGCCAGATAACGAGTGTCTTGCATACAACAAAACTAAGCAGCACATCAGACAAAGCTTTTGAGGACAGTGTTTCTAAAGTAATCAACTTTATCAATGATCTACCAGACACACCTAGAACCAGAGAAAAAGTACGAACAAGGTTCAGAAAAAGAATGTACAACCAAACGGAATATGAAAAAACCAAGTGAGTATAATTTTGATTTAACAAGTGTATGTATATTCATGCTCCTGCCATCAGGTCAAGAGGGTGTTAAGTTTACCCTTTGTCCCTAAGAATGTCAGTACATGTATGTCTGTAATATGCTTAAAAAATAGGGTGGCATAGCATACACCATTCTTGAGTTATGTTCTTTAATAAGGTTATATATAAGCCGGGCTACACTATCTGTGTCCCATGGGCACATTCTCCTTTTAATTATTATTATTTTTGTAGAAATGATCGAGTTTTTTTTTAAAGATAAGTGATATTTTTTACAGAAGAAAGTTTGTTTTAAATGTTTTTTTATGATTCTTCTTGTAAGTCCATAGGATTTTCTATTTAAACCATCTTCATTGATGACTATATCTATATTTTATAAAGAGATAAGGTAAGATCTAAACCTTTCTTAGCAATTAAACATCTCAAATTCGAATAAAACAGTTTAATTGCAATGATTTTCATATCATCAATTAAACGATCGGTAAAACATGTGTTGTGTGATATAACCCATGGACAACTTTCCACCAGAGACAATCTATTCTACATTCCAAAAAAAAACTACCATACAGCCATTAAAGCAAGGCAAAAGATCACTAGCATATCAAGTTATGAGAAGGCCCAGAGTAACACCTGTTTAACAATCCAATAAATTGTCTGATTAAATTATAAAATAAAAAACAAATAAATAACATGTATATAAATCACAGAATTACACGCTCACGATTGCTTTAGACAAGTGAATACATAGTACACTCCGATAGTTGATATGAAAATGTTAATAAAATTAACAATTGTTGAAAAAGATATCTTCAGTGTACCTTTGCGACTTCTGTTCTGTAAAAACAATTAAAGAAACAGGAAACAAATACTGGCAAATAAACTTACCTTACAGAATGAGATGGTGATACCAGTTTCTTTTTACTTCTTAGAGATCTTCTGAGATTTCTCGTTCAGTTGTCACATTCCATGTTTCCGGTACTCACTTTTTAAATTATTATGTAAACCGTGAATTAAAGGTGTACGCGATATATATGAGATATAGAAGTAAAAAAAATCATCCTGTTTAATCAAATTAAGAATTCCAACTTTGATGGAATGTCAGTTCCTGATCCTAATAATAGAATCAAGAAGTCAGGAAGATTCAACTGGCTATTCCCAAATTTCTATAAAATTAAATGGTTCAATTATGAAGAATTAAAAAAGACCCTTCCACCTTCTGATGTTAATATATTTTAATGTCAAGTTTAAAGTGGCCTTAAATGCACTTAAATTCCTGTAACTGTTAACTTATTCAAAGATCATTATAAATAATGTTGTAATTGAATATGTATTAAAAGAAATAAATCACTTTCATTTCCCCCTATCACCTCTTTTCAGTGTACTACAGGAGGCACTATTGATTTGCTCTATGGTCGGGTTGTTGTCTCTTTGACACATTCCCCATTTCCATTCTCAATTTTATTTGTAATATTTGTATCATATTTGAGTAATTGTCTAATGTAAACCATATTTTGGGGTAAATTTTTAGATTTGGTTATTTTTGCAAAACCCATGATATTTAAGCTAGGATTTTTGCTGATTGGCATTTATATAATAGATAAAATATGACGTTTGCAGTAAATCAGTTACTGGAAATAATTTAAAGAACATAAATTCAAGTATTTCCCAATTGTGGCTAACATTGGATACCTACTAAAAAGGGAGATAATTGAATCTTCTATGCAATATGATAACAGTTATTATTATTGATATTTTAAAACACCTTTGTTGTTGTTAACAATTCAATATTTTAAGTTATATACTAGTGAAAGAGGTGTGTTAATGCAGCATATTCTGAAATGTTGGTGCATTAATCAAAACAGCTCAAACAAAATAATAACATATCAGTTGACGAGATAACTATATAAAACAAATTGCTTATAAAAAGAAAATCTGTATAAATATTTACAAACTTAGGTTTATAGAAGTACAGAGATACTGATTTTTTATTTATTTATTTTAGGGAGTTAGCCATAGCAACTGGCGGTAGTGTAAGAAAACTGCAATGGAAGAAAGCCAGAGAGGCAGTTATACCAACAAAACAACCCAGGGCATCCGTCAACCAAAGAAATATTTCTATTATGAGTTCCTCAACAACATCACCCGTATCTTCTCCTGCTGCGTCTCCTGTATCTACTCCTGCACATTCTCCAGAAACTTCACCCACCCAATCTCCAATGATTTCTCCTGCTTCTTCAGTCACCTCTCCTGCACCAGTATTTGCAGAGCAGCTTCCACAGACAAACAGTATAGGAATTCATTTCAAAGTTGGAGACAATATAAAAAAGAAGATGTGGTATGATTGCCAATGAGACAACTGTTTGATAATAGAATAAGTAAACAGCTCTCTCACAAGCAAAAAACCCCTAACTGTAAAAATATAAAGGCATACACTACAGGCACGGGGACACATTCTACTGAATCCACACAGCACGAGTAACAAACCCTGCAGTAAATATAAAAAAGAAGATGTGGTATGATTGCCAATGAGACAACTGTATGTCTGCATTGCAAGTGGCGGCAAGTCTTGTGACTTTGCAACCGTGGAAAAGATATGGAGCTCAAGAGTGGACATTACCTACCTAACAAAAGCTGGGCCTAAGCTAACAACATGGAAGTTAGGAAGTGGTAAACTTTACCAAGACAGTATCCATAAGAACAGTGTCTTTCATTGCTTGGGCAAAATAAATCAAGTAGAGGGTCAGCTGATGTAGACAATAAAGAAAAAAACTAAATCACCTTTTTCAATAGACAATTTGGTAAAAACATGTAAAGTTTGACTTTTGAATTATGTAATCTTATTGTTATTGAAATTTTATTTTCAGATTTTATCAAAATTTATATAGATATAAATTAACAGTATTTAATCATAGGCTAAGCTAGGTGATTGTTTTTTGTATATATTTATGTAAATATTTCAGGTTTCACTTAAAATATATTATATAAAGTACTGATTGAATTAAAATATATTTAATTCATGTAAGGATGTTCTCTCATCTTCTATTTTAAAATTTGCCAGTAATTGGGAATCCTCTTGTTTTGTTTTATCCATGAACTACCATTTAAAAATTGCACACTAACTCTGACTTTTATCCCTTAATTGTAACACATATAGTTTAAAATGTCATGTTTGAAAATTTATGAAAATCCTTGTTATTTTTTCATGGTTTTTGAAAGAAAAAAGGTGCCAATATTAAATGTAGGAAAAGTCTAGAGAAATAATTATTTCCCGCCAAATTTTTAATGCCTTATATCTCGAAAACAAGCACACAGACCAATTTTTTTTTTCTGCTTTTCCAGTTCCTTTGTTTATATTCAATCAATTTGTAATAGTCTTTTAAAAAGCTTGTTATTTTTAAACAGAGTAGTAAATATCCTTAAAGTAAAGAGATAGGAAAAACAAAAATGACTTTGTTTATTGTTTAACCTAATTGTCCTGTATTTTTATTGTTAAAAGGCAAATATGTTTTGAATGTTGAATTGTCACTTTACTGTTTGTCATCTTGAAGGATAAAATTAAATTTCTTTTTGTTGAGACTTTGGGTTTCCCTGTGTTATTGTTATAGTATTTAAAAGTTTAAAAATGGTTAGTGAGAGTAGTTGTATAATAGGTTCTTGTTTTGGGGTAAAGATGTATATAGGTAATATATGCAAAGAAATACTTTGGCGGTTCAAAAGATGGGGTTCAGTTATGTTATATAATTTTTGGGTTTCATTTCACAGAAAGTGCTCGCAGTAATTAAGACAGTCAGTTCACATAATAATGTATGATTACAATATCAAATATGACTTCAGTCCATTTAAATAATGTATTGGACATTTTTATTTTGTTTTGTTTGAATATTGTTGTTATAATAATTATATATGTTTGTTTATAATGTTATTAACGTGATTAAAATTGCTAGCTAGAAAAGAGAAATGTTACTGCGAGCAACTAAACCTATACCTAGAGTTTTGTTTTATTTATTATACGGAGGATTAACAAATGCAGAAAAAAACTGTTTATAATAGATTTACATATTATTATCTACACTTACACTTCCAAAGAAAATAATCTGCATTTAATTCATTAAGGGTAATAACTCTAACTAAACAATGGGAAAACTAGTTTGACCTAGTGTTTAGTACATTCAAGACAGATTTTAGCATGTCGAGATTATATCAAGAAAAATTAAGACACAATTCAAAATGTTCAGAATGTGTCGGGACATAATGAGGAATAAAAAGAATGTCGAGAATCTGTCGAGAAATTTTAAGACAGTATTCAAATGTCGAGAATTTGTCAAGAAATTTTTAGACAGTATTCAGAATGTCGAGAATATGTCGAGTAAATTTCATACTTATTTAATATAAGTCAGAATTTGTCAAGAAAGATTAAGACATAATTCATTCTTTTTGAGATTGTCGAGTAAAAGTTCATGCAAATCGAGACAAAAACTGGTCTTTTCAGACTTTTAGACTTTTGTAGTGATAGTTTTCATAAAATCCACTCCTGCATGGTGAAAGACTACACGAGGATCGTATATGTCCTGTATGGTTTATTAAACACATTAAATTTGCACTTCCAAATATTGGTGACGATACTGATTGAATCTGCTCCGACTGCTTTACTTTAAAGTCAAACGACACTGGAGGGTAGATTTTTATTATACGTCCACTATAATAAAGACAAAACATACACACTAATGAAAAAATAAAACATAACGTAAGTGGAGATGAAACAAGAATGTTGTCAAAAATTAACATTGGTATGATATGATAAGATTATTGCTGAAATTGAGGATGCAATGTTATTGGTATACCAAAGCTAAAACATTCATTAGTATTATGGAAACAATACCAAAAAAAGCGTTTGTACACATCTATACTTTTCCATTGTTACTGAGAAATCATAACGACAGAAATATACAATGTCAATGAATAATCAAATGTCTTACATTCACGCTACAGCAGAATAATGATATAATGTTTAAAACAAAATTAAAGGAGAAATATCTCAAAAGCTGCACATAGCAGAAACACTAAAAGAACAAAGTAAGATAAACATAAAAATCTAAACAAAAAAAGAAATTCAAACGAAAAGAATAAAACAAAAGAATGACCCAAAACAAGTGAAAGACAATAACAGAAGTCTTGAGCTGAATTCCTTGACATGCATTATAATAAAAAGAAAGGTTAGTTTCTATGTCTCGTTACTTTTTGAGGTATGCTAAGGAAGACGATTTGAACTGTTCATGTCATTGAACGTGTGAATGATCCACTATTGCATTGAAAAGAGTACGAGTCAAGCAGAGAAGTATAGGTGCTAAATGGCCTAAAATGCTCTTCAACTATGTACTTCAGTCGGCCTTTTTAACTTTTTTTATTCAACCGACACTGATTATTCTTTTATAGACGAAACGCGCGTCTGCTGTACCACATTTATCCTGTAACTATGAAGACATTATGTAACACAGTCCAAGATATAAACAAGATATTTAATGAATGGCTATTATTTATTTTGAATTTATTGAACCATGAAATTAATTTTTGACTCTTCACATTGAATAATCCGCGAAGCGGATTATGTAAAATGAAGAGTCAAAATTAATTTTATGGTTCAATAAATTCAAAATAAATTATTGTCATTCATTATAAATAAATTTCTATCACAAATTAGGCTAAAAGAACTTTTATATTATTTATATTAACAATAACAACGTACACACATGTTGGCGTATGAATATACAACGTCAGAGTGAGCATGTCGCCATAAAAATTGACAACATTGAAAATAAAAGTTATACTTTTAACCAATCAGAAGACAGTAAATACGCCAAATTTATTTATTTTAAAATATAGACAAAGAAAGGTGCATTTATGGCTTTTGTACATGTCGATATAAAGATTAAAAAATAAAGAGTTATGAGATAAAACATAACGATACATTAGTATGATTGGGAGAGCAGTTTTTTTAAAATAGTTTAAAGACGCAGGTCAATGGACGCAACCTTTCTGTATAGAAAATTTCCTGGTTTTTGCAGATTTGTTATTTACAATTGATTGGCTTTACAAAAAATACTTAAATTGGATTTTGAATTTACACAGATGGACTTTTCAAACTATGTGAAATGTGACAATTTTAGTAAATAGAGTGATAGAGACATGGTATTTCAGTAATGTTCACATGATCTTCTTTGTTTTGTCACCATTAACAAAAAATATTTTACAAAAACCTTCCCATTTATTAAAGAGGCATTAGCTACGAGATATATATATAAAAAAAAATATGATTTTTTTTTGTTCAATCATTTATGAAAGTGAAATAACAGTTTGGTTCAGTTTTGTCAAAATAAGCAAAGAAATATTGGCAATGAATTATTCACTTGCAAGTGAATAATTCGACCTCATTGAATCCATATTCATGTAAACTTTAATTGATCCCTACAGCTAGAGATGGGCTACGCATGAACTAGGCGTGTTCAGTTATTAAATGGAAAAGAATGTAAACATTGGAAGTGAAACAAGGGTAAACCATTTGGTTCACCGATTCGATCTAGAAAAACTTATTCTTATACAGGTAAAAACGATTATTAACATATTTTTTAACCTATAATATGAAATCAAACAGACCTAGAAAAATCCAATTGCACGAGTTCGCAATCTATTTATATCTATGTTTATGTTTATGTCGGGTTATATGACCGTCGGCAGTCTTCGGGGGTCACCTCGATGGTTGATTAGATGGCGTCTAGACTAAAATACACACGAAATCATGATACATACTATCGAGTATATGCATCTTATATTGTTTATTTTAGACTTTTTATAATTTAGATATGCGTTTTAGTATGTTATAAGTCGAATGCAAGAATTTCAGTCAAATTGGTGAATATGAATTTGACAGCTAATGCCCCTTTAAATACATAGTAGATACATATGTTGAGGCTAGCAATTTCATTTTTACAAATTACAAACTAACAAACAAAAATCAGTCATATGGCGTGTTATCAAATTATTACATAAATAAGGTTTTGTGCTTGGAAATATTGACTTTTGTTTTTGGAAAAAGTTAATTGTCAACTGCCTGCTATATTTCAATTGGTACTGAGTCTTTTTATTGCTAAAATGGGATGTGCTTGCATTAACACTACAATCAAAAAATCGGTACGGCCCATTCTTGTAGAGCAAAATTTTGACCGGGAGATTTTAACGATATTTGACGGTTCTTTGTTACATACCAACGTATACATATCCGAACATGTAACCAATAGAACTATTTGTTTCATATTGAATACTATATATATCAATAGCATAAACTAAATTCCTATACAAATGAATGACAAAAAGAAATACACCGTTAGATATTGAAAAGAAAACTTCAATTTGAAATAAAATAACATTCAACTTAACTTCATGGCTAAATATGACGTCATACGGAATCAACATTTATAGTTTCGAACTGAACGATATGTCAACTGTCGATTTGACGGTAAATTGAAGCCAATGAAAAAAAAATGTTACATGAAATTGCTGGGTGAAAAGAAACACACTTTTAACCTTTATTAGTTGATTTGCGATAACTTTTCTTGGATTTAGCATACAATTGAATTTCTCAATATTTACGACGGAAAGTGTGATATAATACACATAATTTGATCGTCTGATTTAAAAAAAAGGATCTTGACTAATTAGATTCTTGATAGATCGGATCTCACCGACAGTCTAAGAGCAAAGTAAAGTAGTCAGCTGATCCACGAGAACCAGCATAACTTATTGCTGATTTATTCGTTTATGATTCCGAATCACTATTAACGGCTAGATGTCAAAACAATTAGTGAAACACCACTTGATTATTGATTGGAACTGCTTACCATTCTGGAAAACTTGTGTTCGCCCCATGGTTTTTGTTGGATTCGTTTTACACTGTTTTTAGTTTGATGTTACAGTAGTGTTTTGAAAATATTCGTTTGTTTTTTGTTTTTTGTTGTTTTTTTTTTGTAGTTTTTGCAATGGTTTTATCGGTTTATCTTCTTTTTGTGATATTTATTTTCCGTTTAGTATCTTCTTCCATTGTCTCGATAGATTGTAAATCTAAACGAACTATTTTCCCCCTAAGTTTAACTGTTCAATGTTTTCACTTGAATTCATTCTTTCTGTAACTTATCAGTTTGATATACATGTGTGTGAAGTGCCGTGTCTGATGTCGATGCACGTTATATTTTCATTACTAGAACTATTCAAATAAATGATTTCCGCCTAGTGCTTGTCAAATGTATGTCATTACGTTTGAATAAATTATCATAAATAAAATTACTATTGTTTAGGTTTGTATACTGGCTTTTGTTAAAGTTGTGCTATTTATCAAATTGGAACACGCGTGGGAGAATCTTCATGGACCATGTGTTGTGTTCAAGCCGTTGATATCAATATAAGAACAAGAATAAGAACTCTTTGTGGAATACCGAAATAAAAATCCAAAATTACATAAAAATAGCGTTAATGGAACAGATGATATCGCATAGTTTTTCAACTCATCTGAGTTTTTTTTACAGAAGAGATCGATTTACACTTAGAACGAACTGATATATATACATCTCAAAATGCCAAAAACGTCTTCACTGGTAGAAACATTCAACGGTATGTTGTTGATATATCAGTCTGCTCAGAGTTTAAATGAAAATAAGACTTTTTACCGTGTGTGCGTCCAAAGCGCTTTTCTGTATTTGCCATCATCAGAAACACTCAAACTTACATATTTGAAAGGACAGTGATGTATAAATACGTAGAGGGGTCTAGAGCTATTTGACCAAATAAGATCTAAAAATAAAAAGCAAATTCATGTTTAAGTAAAATAACAAAAATACCGAACTCCGAGGAAAATTCAAAACGGAAAGTCTCTAATCAAATGGCACAGTCAAAAGCTCAACCGCGTCTGAGGGTGTTTAAATCTTAGTTTCTTTATAATTTTCAATTTATCTATACGGAAATTTTACAAATTAAATCAAATTATTAGAAACGACTGTCTATTTCGTATGTTAGGGTGGTATGTGCCATGAATATAAGATTGTTGCCTTTTGTTCAACTTGTGCAGCTTGTCAAGAATATAGAGAGCTACGTAACATGGGTATCTAAAAACCGTGAAGTACACGTATATGTGTTCTGTTTTTGTTTCAATAAGACAACATTGTGACCATAATAATAAACAACACCATTGCCAAAACTAAGAAAGAGGAAAATGCAAGTAAAAAAAAAACAGAACATACCACCGAAAACAAAAGATTAAGCAATATGAACCCCTCCAAAACCAGATGTGATCTTTCAGAAAGAAATGAAATAACTTAGGAAGATGCGTTTTCGGTTAGTCTTTGGGAAGGTTCTGTATCAATTCTGCTTCTGCTTCATATTAGCACAAACACTAGTCAGCTAGTAGTGATAAACAGTTAATAATCATTGGAATATCGACTGTCTGCTGAAATATCAATCCACTAACTCAACAAATGTGTTGTTGATCAAAAAGTCTAGCATTTTGATGACATCATTTGTATGAACTCTTTACTACCGACTTATGAGTTTTAAATTTTACTATTCAATAACATTCAGCAAATATAAAGTAATCGAACTGTACTAGTTTGAGAACTTACTAAATCTTTCAATAGTAACACAAAGAGGTCAAAGGTCACCCTTTGCTGTCAGAACTTATGTATGTTTTTATAGTAAAACCATACTTTGTTTAAGATAGTCCGGGGTGTTGAAATATTACACGATAAATTTGCTTTAACCTCTGTAAAAGACTTCTTGGGGGTCAATGTACTTTCAAATTCCATTATAAAAACCCAGGGTTATAGACTTAGTTTTTTAGTTAAAATTTATTGAAATTAACGAAATCACAGCTGTTTCATAAGGGTAATTTAGGAGAAACTTATTTTTTTCTTATTCAGGAAACATTAAAACGATAAAATTGGCTAAAATTTCAATGAGAGAATTGCTTTTTTACATACTTCTAAAATATGAAATAAAAATATAGGGTGACGGATCTTATTTTCTTGAAAAAACAAAAGAATACAAATTGTCCTATCAAATTCAACAATATAATAATCTGCCCTTTATTTTAAAAGAATTTTATGGAATATTTTATAAGCACTTAACAACCCATATTTTTGGTAGTTTAATCTAAAATTTCAAGTGTTAGATCTTTCTGTTGTATATTAAATGTTACCTGACAAAATATTTTTAAACCATAAAAGTTATTTAGCAAAATGCCATGAAGGAATGCTTAGAAAAAAGACACCCAATTTGCCCTTAACCCAACAACACGATGTTGACTTCACGCCTTTTACTAATTTTTACCCTTCACGTATCTCTAAGAACGAAAAATATGATCTGAACACATGATACTGACAGAAGACTTAAGGTCAAGGAAGCGTTAATGTGCCATTTCACAGATTTTGCTTAAATTTTGCCTACCACTTTGGCTCGTTGAACTGTAACTGAGAATAAAAAAACATACAGTTATATCTTTTATTATCTGAAATATTATGATTGAATTATTTAACAAAAGTGTAAATTTTGTAAAGAAAGCACATAAAACCGGCAATTTGTTTTCCTAAATTTGTCTTAAAAACATCAAATTTCCTCTTTTTAATACATAGTTTTTCGTAAAAAAACTATATGTTGTTGATGCATAAATTTCTGTTTTAATGATGTAAAATAATCATATGTTACCAACTTCATTTTTGTCTGATAATGAATCTTTTACCTAGTAGGTAGTAGAAAAACCCCGACGACTATTTCGACGTTTTGTGGTATTTTTACGCCACTTTGAAAGTTGTATACCTCAAAAACGAAGTCGATGACCCTATCATTATTCTACATCCTTAAAACAAAAATTTATGTATCAACAATATATAGTTTTTAAAGAAAATCTATGTACTAGAAATTAGAGATTTATTGATTTTAAGACAAGTTAAATAAGGTTTTGACGGTTTTATATGCTTTCTATAGAAATGTTCACCAATTTTGAAAGAATTCAATCAGTAATATTTCAGATGATAAAGAGATAAATGCATTATTTTTTTCGATTTTCAGTTATTGTTCAACGTGCCTAAGTTGTATACAAAATGTTGTATTGATCAAGTGATAGATTATTTCAAAATTATTCAAAAATTAAGAAATAAGGTTTCGACTCCCTCAAACAATTTGACCTCAAATGATTTTTGGTATTCTTGTATTATTCCATTTAGGAGATAACTCTATTGTATTTTAAGCTCCGACGGCATCAATTGATGATTTGATGGTCGCAATTCAGTTTACTGGCGACGCGTTAGCGGAGCCAGTAAACGGGTATTTGCGACCATCAAATCACCAATTGATGCCGTCGGGGCTTAAAATACAATATTGTTATGTCCATTCTAATGAAACTGACAGAAAATAACGTCAAATCATACATTTAAAATCTGTCATACGTCGTCTGCGCTTGCGCGTACATTTTCATAGCATCAATTATGAACTGATGCCGTTATCCAATCAAAATGAACTTTTCAAACGATGTTGCATTATAATTGGTCATTTATGCCCCTCACATTGTCAAACCTGAAATATCCTTGCATTTAAATAATTTGGGTTTTGAGCGTTGTTGGTGAAGGTGAATTAAAAAAATAGTCTTGTTTTGATTTACGAGCACCGGGTCGACGCCACTCTTGATCGCCTATTAGTCCCTGAACGTTAATTTACCTCTGTAGTGTGTGCTATATTACTGACTTGATTTATAATGTGTTTTTATTTTAATTCTCCATTAATAAATTAATGAATTATTCGAAAACAATTTTCCGACTTCTTCAGGCAAATTTGACCTAAGACGAATTTGTCATTGGGCTATTCTTTTTGTCTCCCTTTAGGTCATATAGCTACTCACATTTTCAGCATTTCCATGTCTTATACACCACTGAATTTCAAAATGTTAGTCTTGAACGTTTCCGATGAAGATTATTTCAGACAACCACTTCGGACACTCTAAACTATAAAGCGTTATCTTTATTGATAGCCTTCAAAACATGAATTACCATCCTTTATTTCAGTTGGACGTGTATTCTATAGATTGAACCCCCAAATTAAATGATAAAGACTTGCAGTTAGGGAGAAAGAAAATACTACATAATGACCATTATGTGAGTGAATGTAGTAATCTCATACGTTTTCAATACATGTACTATCGTAATCAGGCAGTCATCTTCATATCATCTCCTCGATATTGTACTTCAAACAAGAATATATGACAAACGTGATAATGTCGCATTTTCAAATTCTGACTTCATACGGATAACATAAATTCCGCCCCTATGTATGACGTTTTCATACAATCATTCGATACGTAATGATCATGAATACCAACTTCATTAACAGTGATGTGATATCCAATTCGATCATAAAAACTGCTCCAACATAGTAATAAAGGAAGGAGACAGTATATAAATTTTACAGCCACAATCATGAATGTGTTTGTGTCTCAACTCATTAGCGACATGTTTTTATGATGTAAGTTAATAGATGCCAGAATGTGAACGTGTGATATAAACATATAAAGATTTTGTCATATCCCCCATTGGGGTATCAACACTAAGCATGGGACGCTTAACCTGTCGACGCATTCGGTCTCGATCCACTTTGAGTTCATCCATTCCCGAAGGTTTTGTGTTTTACTTGATTTTTATGTTTTGAATTGATAAATAGGATTTGAATACAAATTTATTAAATTGTATTGCATGCAATACATACTCTAATGTACATAAACATACACACAAATCACCAAAAGGAGATTGGAAGTATCCATAGACGATCAGTGTCCATTAACATATTACAGTTTCGACAGAAAATACACGAATGCCGAATGTATGTTAAAGATATCAAATTATCTTTTAGATAACAATATCTTAAACAAAGATGGTCTTTTAAAGAAGTAAGAGACAAACTATAAACAAATAATAGATGAAAAGTGAAGAAATTGTCAGATGGTCTTACTGACTGCCCTTGTGTTAAATTTGAATAAATCATTTCGCCAAAGTGTATCATTTTTAACTTCTCCTCTATAATGAAGTAAGTGACACAAACTGGACATATCAGAAGACGAACTTTTACAACCGCTATAATAATGTATCAAAAACTTAACTCATATAAAAAAAAAAACAAAAAACAAAAAACGAACGCAACAAAACCAGTAAGGAAAAAGTATTGCAAGTCCTTATGTCAATAAGTTCTAAATAAAATACTATAGAATTGTGTGAAACTTTACCAAAATATAGTTTATATCTTGCAAATGTCGAAAAAAAGTTACTACAGAACGTATAAAGTTGTCAAATTTTGAATGATCATACAGGTTGTCTTTTGAAGAATCAACCCGGACGATACCATTCTTTCCTGCTTTGATTAAACTGAAATACCAAAATCATTGTAAATTTCTAAACAAATAATGTGACCCTTTTGTTAATTTATCGCTACAATAAAGGGACATTTTGTAAGATGAATTTTATAATGCAACACTTTTTTTTTTTTTTTTTTTAAACAAACCAGATTCAAGAAACTCTTGTGTAGGATCTTATTAATTCAAACTGTATTGGAAATCATATTTACTTTGACAAAATAATCTTCTTTTCTATAGAATAACACTTTAAAATGGGGTGGGAAGTATAATATTCAATCCTGATTCTCAGTTTAAAAAGAAATATTGTATTGCTAGACAAAACAGAGAAAACAATTATTCTGAATACTTCGTTAAAAATTGATGAAATATTATCTGCTTTTCCGGGATAAAAATATCATGACAAAACGAAGAAAAACATAAACTAAGTTGACACAATAAACTACTTACAAAGTGACTTGTATTTTTCATACATTATAACAATTTATTTGTGTCCTTGCTGCATGCAGTTGCAGTAATATATTTATTGTAACTTGATAAGGATTTCTAAAGTTTATATCTAGATTAGTTAGTGAGTTTTATATCATATTAAAAATGTGTCTTAGTATATATTAAAACCTGAACGCATCAGAAAAGGATATACCTCTATAGTGTGGTCGGTAAAATAGTATGCAAATCCTGCAAAGCTTGGCAAAAAAAAAAAATATAATTCAGATAATGCATATTTCAAGTTTTTTCTTGTCGTATAACATACCAAAAAGTGTCAGGATTGATCAAATGAGACACAGTTTGTACACAGATTGTCTAATGGTATAAACAATTAATATTCCAATTGATAATACTAGTATATAGATATAAGATGTGGTATGAGTGCCAATGAGACAACTCTCCATCCAAGTCACAATTTGTCAAAAGTAAACCATCATAGATCAAAGTACGGCCTTCAACACGGAGCCTTTGCTCACATCGAACAGCAAGATATAAAGGGCCCCAAAACTGAGTAGTGTAAAACCATTCAAACAGGAAAACCAACGGTCTAATCTATATTAAAAACGAGAAACCACAAACATTTATGAACGTATGTTTTCATTTGGACAAAGAGCTAAAAGATATATTTTACCAAAACAAAAAGAATGGTTTTCTTTGTTTGGGTCCCTTTTCGTTTAGATTTAATTGGAAAAAATCACCAATTTATAGCTTTTGATTTTATTTTGCTGATTGCAATATGCCAAATTGACGTAAATCCACGTCACATTTTACCCTTATATAAATGTCCAATCTGTCTACGCTTTGTGAGTCAGTTGCATCCCGTCGACAGAAGACAAATCAGTGTCTCTAAAACATTAAGGCATCAAACCTTTAAACTAGTCTACTAGAGGGAGGCAAGAGATACCAAAGAGAATGTCACTTATTCAATTTTCTTAGCTGTTTACGTCAATATTAATAGTGTATTCAATTACGGAAACAGCAAACATTCCCCTTCACATAGAGCGCTTCGATCCCAAAACAATTGCTGTCTTTGTCTTAATAGAATAAAATAATTCATTTGGGCAAAACTGATTGTGATATCCAGCTAGATTGAAATAAATTTCTATAAGTATATGTACTTAAATATACAAACTGTTCATGCCAAACTAAAGTGCATGTGTTGTAAACAAATGTCTCCGTAGTTGCGCCAAATCCAAAAATTTAGAAAGTAATCAATAACGAGTTTAAAACCACTTACAAATATAATTCTAATTAGTTTTGCTACACATTCAATGTATATTATGTAAACAAATTTGGATTACAATACAAGTAAATATTTAATTTAGTGTTTTCTGCAGTTAATCCTCCGGAGAATTAAAAGATTAAAGCGATTCGAGCAAAATTTCTTCGAAAAATCCAATTCAAGCCGCATCGTGATAGAATATAGTGTGGACCAATTAATGATCAAATATTTATCTCATCTGCCTACAAACAGTTGAATATGATACAAAAGATGACTTTAGAATGATAAATACCACTAATGGACCTCTTTGTCTTCCTTATAAGATCTCTTTTGGTCCATTTATACTTCTGATTTCCTCAACATTTCATTTTTTAGGCCAATAAATAAAACATTTGGGGTAACTTTCACTCATTTATGATAGAAATGTTATAATAAATGAGTAATTGAAGTATTCAAGATGAATGAACTATCCAGATAAAAGTTTACTGTCTCCAAGGAGGTTTCAATAAGTCCTTACGTAAAACTTAAATTTACGCCGCGTTCCAGAGAGGGACCTTAAAAGCTTCTCTTTTAGTGAATATTTTTTTGTTACTGCTTTAAAAATAATTTCATTTACTTATAGCTATATATTTATTAAAGTATTACTTAGGAAAAGTCCTGTCCAGAACTATTGACAAAATTTCACATAACATTTCATTGCATATAAGAAAATAACCATCACTGGAAGTTAATCAATCAATTTTTCACCTCTTTTTTAACTGTGTACAAGCTTTAGTAACCATGTAACCTCAAGTTTCCAAAATATTCTATAGAAACCCCAAATAAAAAAATAATGGTGCTTTGAAATACCCAAGATATATGTTTATTACCCAGAAATGTTTTACTGCAATGAAATGTAGGATTAATTACCTACAACTGTCAAATTCAAGGGAATATTTTTTTCGACCTATTTTCGTATGCAACCGGATTTGACGTACTATGATTTGGTGGTATTACACCTCTATGATTGTTCCAGTGATTTCTATACTGCACAGTTACAATATCATTTTGTAAACAAGTACAAATTATGTAAACATATTATTAGGCCACACAAAACAAATTAGGCCAACTAGATAAATATGATAGTTACAATATCATAACACCTCCCCCCTTAAAAAAGTTTGAGTGTAACAAGAACTTTTCATGAACAATATATACAAAAATACAGAGTATGTATATAGTGTTTTAATAAGATCTTGATAAAGCATCTGCTATTACATTATTTTTACCTTTAATATGTTTTACAATAACATCATATTCCTGTAACAATAAACTCCACCTAGTCAGCCTCTGGTTCTTGTTTCTCATTTTATGTATGAAGGTGAGAGGATTATGATCAGTATTAACAAGAATAGGATGCATAGTTGGATTTAAATATACATCAAAAATGTTGAAGTGCAGACAACAGTGCAAAACACTCTTTTTCAATAGTTGAATAATTTTTCTGATGTTTATCTAATTTCCTAGATAAATATGATATAGGTTTCTCAACATTACCATCAGTTTCTTGATATAAAACGGCTCCAACTCCTACATCACTTGCATCAACGGCAAGTTTGAATTGAAGTCTGGAGTGATCAGAACTGGACTGTTAACTGTGACTTGCTATTTTCAAAAGCGTTTTGACAATTATCACTCCAGATAAATTTAGAAACTTTTCGTAAAAGATGAGTCAATAGTTGAACAACAGTAGCAAAATTTGAACAAAATTTTCTGTAAAAACCAATCATGCCTAAATATCTCATAGGTTGTTTTTTATTTGTAAGAGGAGGAAATTTGGTAATTGCATCCACTTTAGCTGTAATAGGTTTCACTTGACCTTGGCCAACTGTGTGCCCTAAATAATCAACAGTGGCCTGGCAAAATTCACTTTTACCAAGATGAAAAGTCAAATTTGATTGTGACAATCTATCAAAAGTATCATATAAATGTGTTAAATGCTCTACCAAGCTATGACTACATACAATAAGATCATCAATATAAGCATAACAACAGTCTAAATCTTTTATAACATTGTTGATCATTCTTTGAAATGTAGCCGGAGTACTTTGCATACCAAACGGCATGACACTATACTGAAATAAGCCGTCTGGTGTTACAAAAGCTGATATTTCACGAGCTGTCTGTGTCAATGGAACTTGCCAGTAACCTTTCAATAAATCAAATTTGCTCACAAATTTTGCTTGCCCAATATTATCAATGCAATCGTCTATCCTTGGAATCGGATAGGAATCAGATTTTGACTCTATGATCAAAAGTAAGATGTGCAAGTCTGGAGTCTAAATTTTGATAAAATTTCTGAAATTTTCAATCTAACAGTTTGTTCCATAGTCTTTGAATCAAAAGGTGGTTCAATTATATCTGGTTTGTCGTGATTGTTCTCCAATTTAACCATGGCTAAAGTGGCAACTGGTTTACTCTCACCTTCATTAGTACGCTCAAAATATGGTTTTAACATATTAATATGACACACTCTATTTTGTTTGCGCCGACCTGGAGTTTTTACAATATAATTCAAATCATTGATTTTACTCTCTATTGTATAAGGACCACAGTATTTAGCCTGTAAAGGATGTCCAGGGACTGGCAAAAATACAAGTACCTTATCACCAGGCTCAAAAACTCTGTCCCTGGCATCTTTATCATACCATATTTTCATCTTATTCTGAACAGTTTTTAAATTGTTCTGAGCAATTTGACAAGCAGTATACAACTTTTCTTCAAATCTAGATACATAGTCTAGTAAATTCAAGTCAGTTTGTTCAGTAAGCCATTTTTCCTTCACCACTTTCGAAGGTCCCCTTACAGTATGACCAATTACCAACTCAAAGGGTCTAAAACCAAGGGATTCTTGAACAGACTCTCGGACTGCAAAAAGTAGAAAGTGAACACCATCATCCCAGTCTCTGTCAAATTGAAGACAAAAAGTTCTAATCATGTTCTTCAATGTTTTGATGAAAACGTTCTAAGGCACCTTGAGATTCTGGATGATAAGCACTTGACCTATACTGAGCAATCCCTAACTGGTAAACGACTTGCTGAAATAAACCTGACATGAAATTTGATCCCTGGTGGTCGGACTGTATAGACTTAGGAAGTCCTACCAACGTGAAAAATTTGATAAGAGCTTTGACAACAGTTGGTGTCTTGATATTCCTTTACGGAATAGCCTCAGGAAAGCGAGTAGATGTACACATGATTGTCAATAAATACGCATTTACAGTCTTGGTCTTTGGTAAAGGTCCAACGCAGTCAATTAGTACTCTGCTGAAAGGTTCTTCAAAGGCTGGAATTGGCAAAAGTGATGCTGGTGGTATTTTTTGGTTAAGCTTACCAACAACCTGGCATAAATGGCATGATTTACAATATTCTGCGACATCATTTCTAAGTCTGGGCCAGTAGAATTGCTGCAAGATCTTCCTTATACCTAAGTGTCCAGCCAAAGGGGTGTCATGGGCAAGACCAATAAAATCTTGCCTATAAACTTTAGGCACCACCACTTGGTATACAACTCTCCATTTCTCCTCTGGGGTAGCATCAGGGGGCCTCCACTTCCTCATTAAAATGCCGTCTTGATGGTAATAACATGCGGCCACTTTGTCTGCTTTTTTGGTTGAGCCCTCTTGCGGAGCTGAAGAACCTCAGGGTCGTTATTTTGTTCTTCGACAAATTACCTTCGGTCTAATGAATGGCTGTTCACGTCTGGCCATGGCATAATTACATTCTTGTTAGTACTAGGTGGTCTTACTATGACCTTCTCTGAACTACCGGGACCTTCAATGTCGGCAAGGAAAGTGTTAGAAAGTAATCAAACTGGTCTTCTTGCACATCCTCATTTTGTTGTTTTTTTGCCATCGCCCTAGTAACAAAACAAGCTGGATACAGTTCAGCATCATCTTCTGATGATTTAACATCCACAACCGGTTCACTGGTAACAATTGGTTCAGCAACCACTTTGTTCCTAGCTAGATCATTTCCTAGCAATAATGAAACACCCTCAACAGGGAGATTAGGACGAACAACCACAACAACTGGTCCAGTAATCAAATCTGACTTCAGATAAATACGATGGAGAGGGGAACATCTATACAACTTAACTCTACACCTTGTAACAAAACGGAGGCACCAACATAAGTCTCCTCGGACAAAGGCAACACACCTTCTAATAATAAAGACTGAGAAGCTCCAGTGTCCCGTAAAATCTTAATAGGCTGAGGAGTAGTATTATTAACAATAGAAACAAACCCATCAGACATAAAGGGTTTATAATCCTCCATGTAATCACTAAAACTGGACTTAAAAGCCTGACTCGCAGGACATTCCAACTTATTGGTAACAAGGGGTGTCGTACAAGCACTGGACTTGGGCTTATTATCTCTTTCATTCTTCTTCTGGAGTCTAAAACAATCAGCCATCAGGTGACCATTCTTCTAACAATAAGCACAAGTCAGTGACTTCTTCTCAAAAGTATCAAATTTGGACTAGACATATTATAACTAGACTGACTCTTATTATGTGCAACAGGCCTACTCTGAGTACGCTCAGTACTTTGATTCTTGTAATGACCTTTGAAACTTCTTTTATGTGAAAGGGTATAATTATCGGAAATAACAGCTGCATCTTGCAATGTCTCAACAGTTTTGTCATCTACATGTGTTTTTAAGTCTAAATGAACACACTGCTTGAACTCTTCTAATAACATCAATTGTCTTATTTTATCAAAATTGTTATCTATTTTCTTCGACGTAAGCCATTTATCAAATAGATCTTCTTTTTCCCTAGCAAATTCAACATAGGTTTGTGAATCAAACTTTTTATAAGATCTAAATTTCTGTCTATATGCTTCTAGTACTAGCTCATAAGCTTTCAAAACTTCCTGTTGTACCGTGTCATAATCAGAACTTCTTTCGGATGAAAGTTCTGAGTAAATATCAGCGGCCTTGCCCTCAAAAGCACTTTGCAGCATTGTAGTCCAATAAGACTTTGGCCATTTGAAATTTTGAGCAATTTCCTCAACTGTGGAAAATATTTATCAACTGTTTTTTTTTTCACAAAATCTGGGAACCTGACGTATATTTTTTTGCTGCATCAAAATATTATGATTTAGACACTACTTTAGTGTTGCTTTCTTCTTTGACCATTTCAATTTTCATCTTCTCCATCTTTAACCTTTCCCTCATTTCAAGTTCTGCCTGTTTTAATTTAATTCATCGTCTTTTTCTTTTCTTTTCTCCATCTCTAACCTTTCTTTCATTTCAAGTTTTGCCTTTTTTAATTTAAATTCATCTTCTTTTTCTTTTTCTTTCATCTTCTCCATCTCTAACCTTTTCTTTATTTCAAGTTCTGCCTGCCTTTCTTCTTTTTCTTTTTCCAATTGTTTTAATTTAAGTTCATGTTCTAATTCAAGCTGTTTTAATTTGAAAGCATCAACATTTTCGAACGTGAGTTCTAGAGCCTCTTCACCTAAAATTTTTGCGTCAACTTATTTGTCTATTACCAAATTTTTTATAATTTGTTTTCTCATAGATACTCTTAAGTCTAATTTCAGATGTTTAGCAAGCAACACTAATTCCTCTTTCTTTAAATTATCAAACCCCTCCAGGTCTGGCGTTTTCAAAAAATTTACCGGCCTCAAATGACATTTTGTAGAATTTTGTTGGCTAGTTGTAATAAAAATACTGAACAAATTTTTAATAAGATATTAACGTTAACCCGGAACGAGCCCCCAATTTCTGTTACGGCCAGAAAATCGCCTTTTAATTGTCTTTTCTTTATCCGGAAATCTTCTCGGTAATCAGAATCAGAATATTACATCCAATAGGTCACAATCTAGTATGATGTAGTTTGTAAATAAAATTGTCAATCCAACTGCTGAGAATATTAATGTCTATCGATGTCTATGTCTATGTCTATGTCTGAAAGTTTAAAATTAATGTCTGTATATATATATATATATAGTTGTCACGGAAATCTCTACAACACTGTAGAAAGGAAACTACTAGAAAACTTTATAAAGGAAACTTCTAGAACACTATTGACGTTTAAATTACGCATCTTTTATTATGATCATTCTGGAAACGTTATGTAAGTAAAATAGAAAGTTCTAATCATTCCATCAGTCTCTATGAATGTTTCAGTGATTTCTAAACTGCACAGTTACAATATCATTTTGTAAACAAGTACAAATTATGTAAACATATTATTAGGCCACACAAAACAAATTAGGCCAACTAAATAAATATGATAGTTACAATATCATAACATAATATATTCCTATAAGTATTTCGAAAATTTAAAAGTTTTGTTAACAGTTTATGATTTTGTTCATTTGTATGGACAAGATGTAATATATGACTATTATGACTAGAAAATCTTGAATCGCTGATATCATAAAATATCAGCTGCGAGTCACAATATGAAGCTTTCTGTGATGTTCAAAAAGGCTTCATATTGTGTCGAGCAGCTGATCTTCTACAATATCAGTATGAAGACAACCAGATAATCGATAATGTTTTCTTTGTTTCACCAGTAAACCGAAAGACGTCTCGATACGTTCGAATCAAACTTATTAACGTCGGTTCATACATTGTGACGTCGTTGATATGTCCGGGTCAAAGTTGTTAACAGGTCAGAATAACCATTAATTGGTGGATTATACCTCAATTCAGGTATAATCCACCATTTGACATATAATGTGATACACCAATTGAGGTATAATGCAGGTTTTATCCAAAAAATTGTTTAAGCTATATTGAAGTATCTTTTGGCATTTACCATAACAAGCTTTGTTGACCACTTAGTGATGACATGTAATTGATGCTGACACTTCGTGCTGCAATTTGTTAGAGAAAACTAAAAACTTATATGACCTCCTTTTCTCACTTAAAAATTCTGAGTTTTCATCTATTAAATCTTAATTTTGTTCTGTAGTCTCTTCCTGTCCATTTCGACTAACAGATTTTAAAATAGGAACTAATGCAGACTTACGGAAACCAATTGTGAATATCCATCAATTGGTGGATTATACCTGATGTATAATCCACATTTTTCAAAATGCAGCACTGGAAGTCAGAACCAATTACGTGTCACTAATGAGTACTCATCAAAGCTAAAGATGGTATATGCAAAAAGATGCTCGAATATCTCTTTAAAAACTTTTATGATAAAAACTGCATTATACCTCAATTGGTCTATCTCACTATATGTCAAATGGTGGATTATACCTCAATTATCAATTAATGGTTATACCTGACCTGATTAAGACCGGGTCAACGTATTTGACGTCACAAAGCCGCGATATGCAATTTTATTAAGAGCTGAGCAGAGTGATATATACATTTGGACGACCCATACAAAGTTATATATAACCATATATACAAGTTATATTTTGTTTTGCATAAAATTCCATCACATAACAATGTCTTTAAATATTACATGTATCAAGTTTGTCTTATAAATATTGATAATACACATTTAATATTAGATACCGAATATGCTTTATTCTACATTCATTGTCCATTTTCTTTCCTTTTACTGTAAAATTGAATTAAAATGCTTTATATTGTCGTATACAATTGTCTTACAGAGTCTAACACAAAGTACGATAGTTATTTTTTAGCACAAGTGCAATGATACCTTGAAGAAATAGTGCAAACTTAATTACTTTAAAGTTACACACTATTGTGAACTGAAATAATGCACATATTATCAGACATAGTTGTTAAACCGACCTTGCGAGGTCATCATGGGTGTCAAGGTCGTCAAATACCCCCGAAGTAGGAAGTAAACAACGGAACGTAAATCGGTTATTTTTATAACCGTGATACGGTCTTATTTATATAGTTTCTGTGTAAGCTATGGAAATAATTTGATGAAAACTGTCATACTAATTCGACGACAATTTGGGTCATTGTCAATTACAAGTGTAAGCTTTCCCAAACGTATTATTATCAATGAAAGTTAATAATCATTAGAGATTCTTATAATAATAATAATAATTGATTATGTTATATGCAGGTGTTTCGAGTGTCCGTTTTTGTAAATACAAAATATACTTTTATTATTTGTGCATTGTCCATTTTCTGTCCTTTATTGACATTATTGGATTCAAATTATTTTAAAATGTTACCAACAAAAATAAATGTATATATAATACTGCTTCTACAGCAGCTTTTGCCAATGTATTATCAGTTTGTTTTCGAATTATGAGTTTGAAAATTCTCTTTGGTATCTTCCTTCTTTCTCTTAAAAACGTAATATTATATTTCAGTTTCAGGTCATTCAATGAATGTCTATTCCTCTAAAAATATTGATCTTTGATCAACGGCATTACATTTTTGAAACCTATTCTAATGTTTTCAGAACCATAGAATGCCAGATGACATGTAAAATTAATAAATGGAATCATTTAAAATAATAATATTTCGTATTTTATCAATGCTTATTTGTACTTAAATAAAGGCAGCAATAGTATACCGCTGTTCAATACTCATAATTCGATAAACAAAAACAAATCCGGTTAACAAACTAAAACCGAGGGAATCACATCAATTATAAGAGGAAAACAACGGAACCACAGAAACACTGAACTACGACAAAAGCAAACGCAAAATTGCGTAATGCCATGCACAAAATGTCTGTAAATTAAACTAAAGTCAAAGGACAGTAAAACTATTTAGCATTAAAATAAATCCCAAATATGTTCACTGCTTTTTTATATTTTTTTCATATTGAAAGGTTTAATATGTATCGCTCAATTTTAAGTTTCTACGTTTTGCTACGTGAATGCTTTGATTTTTTTTACACTTACAATATACTAACATAATGTAAATTCAAATAGGCCATACGAGGCTTTTGTCGAAATATTGAACAATTTATTTTTACCCGCATAAATAAAGCCAACAGTAGTATACTGCTGTTTAATAGTCATAAATTGATCAAGCGAAAACAAATCCGGATCACAAACAAAACCGATGGAAACTACAAGAGGAAAATAACGGAACAACAGAAACACTTAATTGCAATAAAAACAAACGCCAACATACATAGAAACGGACTATCTGATAACAACTGCCATATTCCTGACTTGGTACAGGACATGTTAATGAAAAATGGTGGGCTCGACCTGGTGTATGGCCAGCCAAACCGTCCGCTTATATGGCAATATTAAAAATACTGCTAAAATGACAACATTACGTGACAGGAATACAAATTTATAACATTAGACACTGACGTGTCTGAAAAATGAATAGACAGTCCTAGATAATCTACTTGCGAATGAAGAGTATTATATTTTCGAGCAGGAATTATATGAAACACCTTAACTGTTACATTTTGATTTTCGGGCATTTTTACTTTAGACCAAAATGGCTAGAGTAACCTCAACCGAGGTTTTAGCAGTGGAAATTCGATTCATTGAAATAATTGCCGCTGATATCCTACGAGATTTAGATAAGTTTTAATAGTTAAATATACTTAAACATTCAAACTGTTACAATATAGACGAACTATTCATGGCAATTAAAGTACCTGTTACATTTACTGACACACTCTTACTACAAACAAACATGTAGTAAGTGGTTATGAAATGTTGTATAGCTGTCCAGGTTCAAATGGGGTTCATAGGTTAAGACTGTGGACGAGAATCTGAGTTTCAACAACATTAATGTCTGCAAATGTCTCATCAGTTGCGCCAAATCAAAACAATTGGAAGATAATCAATAACGAAGTTGCAGACCAATTAGAAAACAAATTCTTATAAGTCTTGCTAGACTACCAATGCCTATTATATAAACACATATGGATTACGATACAAGTAACCATATGATTAAACATAACAAAGTATTTTCTGCTGTTAATCCACAGATATACATTTCTATAAAATCCTGATTCCACAGATATAAACACATGCACACGCCCTTACAAACACAAACGAATTATTACATTTGAAGTTAATATCCATACAAAGTCTGCAAAATTCCTAAAGAGAAAACGATTAATATAGTAACATTAAGTATAGTATTAATTATTCTTTGTAAATAAAGGGAAACGTGCATAACGTCATGCAAAAAACATCTTTACATTCAATTAGAGTGTGTAAAATAATTCACTACTTTTCTTATCATACATTTTATCTGGGGTTGGTATCACTCAATCGTCCGTATTATTTTTTTATGCTATGTGAACACTGTGAACAGCGTATTGTCCTCTTTCGTGGTTTCCGACAAAGGAGTTATGAATGACTGAAATTTGATATTATTGAATGTTGAACTTAAACTAGGTTAGTTAGTCTAAACATACGCACATATTGAAGACTGAAATTATCATATAAAATTGTCTTCAGTGTCTAACACGAACTTCGATAGTAATTTATTTTTAACATTATCACAATGTTCCCTTGAAGAAATAATACAAACCATGTTATTATTTTGCAATTACATGCATTTTGTGTACTGAAATAACCCACATATTATCAGACTAAGCTTTTAACTGACCTTGTGATATCATTATTGTTAGTCAAGGTCGTAAACACCCACGCAGTAGTAGGTAAAAACGCAAACTAAATAAAGAATTTTTAAACCATGATACATTCCTATTTTTGTAGCTTCCATGTGACCTATTGAAATTATTTTTTTTCATGAACTCTGTCATATTACTCCACAAACAATTTTACTGCAAATTACAGATGTAGACTTTTACCAAACATTATTGTTTCAACGAATGTTAATAGTTATTAGTGATTTAACGTACATGTAAGTATGCATACTTCATTATGTTATACAGGTGGGTCGAGTGTCCAACTTGTTTTTGTTAATACAGAATAGGATTAAATACTATATGCATTGTATAATGTTGTCCTTTATTGATAAAATTGGATAGACATTTTTATAAAATGTTCAATCCGTCGGAGAATTGTAAAAAAAATTTACATTCCAATCCAGATTTGACATGGCATTGTCAGTTTGTTTTCCACTTATGAGTTTGAATATAGTAAATTGTTTCTTTTGTCTCTCTCTTTAAAACAACTTTTTTTCATGTCGGGGCCTTTTATAGCCGACCAAACGGTATGAGTTTTTCTCATTGTCCAACCTGCCTTAACGGTCAGCTCGTTTCAGCGGTCACCTATCTCTAGAGGTCACTTTCAGACCCTTCGAGGCGTTTTCTCTATATAATTTACTCTTTTCAGCAGTCACCTGTCTAACACGGTCAGTTGTAACCTAATTTACACACGAAATCGTCATTTCGACTTTTAACAACGGTCATTTTCATGTTTTGAACAACCAAACTATAATAATTTTTGTTATTTGTTTTAACTTGGGATTGTATTGCTCAACTTTTAGTTTCTATGTTATACTATGTGAGTGCTCATTTGCCGTATCGTCATGTTTCGTGTTCAACAGAGGAATCATGAGTTACTGAAATAGGATGATTAAAAATGCTGAACGCAAATTTTTATAGTTATTTTTAAAATAAACACATTGTGAAGTTAAAATGACCTTTTTGTAGTTGTATTAAATTGTCTAACTGTGACCCAAATAAAATCGTTAGTTATTTTCTAATTGTCACAATGTTATCGTGAAGAAATAGTGCAAACCTTTTAGTTATTTCAAAAAATGCCCATTATGTCAACTGAGTTGTGAACTGAAAAAATCTACATATTATCATATAAAATTGGTAATCCGACCTTCCAAGAACATCATGCGTAGTCATGCTCTTTAGATACACAACCCGCAGAAGTATTAATAACAATACTAACAAGTTTAATTAGTTCTTTTTAACACTTAAAATGTACCAACATAATGCAATTTCCAATGAGCAACAATACGATTTTATCAAACTATCTTCCTGGATCTCAGTCCTGCATAGCCTACGTGCGAATGACCGGTACAATATCCTCAACCAAGAAACGCGATCAATGATATTAAGTGTTTACATACGCACATTTTGAAGACTAATATAACACTTATATTATCTATAACCAATATATTGTCTAACGATGTCTACCGAAAAGTACGACAGTTATTTTTAACGCTATCACAAAGTTCCTTTGAATAAATAGTGCAATCCATATGATTATTTTGATAGTACGCAAGTATTGTGTACTGATATGTTTAAACGACCTTGCGATATCATCATGGGTAGTCAATGTCATTTAACACACCCACAGTAGTAAATAAACAACACAAACTAGGTTAGTTATTTTTAACACTTACACAAATACCAACACAATGAAAATTAATTGGGCCATCAAACGATCCTATTTAAAAAGCTTCCGTGTGCTCTATTCGATTTGTTGTTGTTGAAGTCTGCAATTTTAATCGACAGACAGTCTGGCTTATTGTCAGTTACAAGTGAAATCTTCTACAAATCATAAACTTATCAATGAAAGTTAATAATCATTAGCGATTTTAACCTACATGTTAATAGGCACGTTTTATATATTTTGCTGATGGCACGAGTACATTTTTGTGTTTGTTTTATGAACAAGTCGTAACATATGACTGTTATGACTAATTGATATAGGTTCATTTGCAGAAATAATCCGACTCGAGAAGGTTAAAGTGACAAGCTAATATAATATATGTAGTTGTATTGGTATATTTTGTTATGCATTAAATTTTATTGCATGATATTGTCTTTAAAGGTTACAACCTATATGTATCAAATCTGTCTTATAATGAATTTATACATTTTATATTCAGTACAGAATGTGCTGTATGTAATACAAATCGATACCTCTCCTGGTGGACTATCAGTCCCCGAGGGTATCATCAGTCCAGTAGTCAGTTCTTCGGTATTGAAATGATTTATAACAAAACTTTCTAAAATTTTCCGTTAATAAAATTTCAAATTATTAGAAACTAAGGTTTCAACTCCGTCAGACAGAGTTGATGATTAGGCTATTTTTTAGGTCCTTTTTGGTTATATAGCTTTTCAATTGTTTCGGTTCTTATACATCTTTGGCTTTCACATTTTCGGCTTTGGACGTTGCTGATCAAGGTCAATCAAGAAACCGCTTCGGACGCATGAAATTTATAACATGTTTTCATTTTTTATCTTGACTGTCCCCGTTGTGTCCTTTAATTGATAAACTTGGATAGAATTATTCCGAAAGCGTCTTGTTTGTAAATCGCATGTATGTAAAGTGGACCAGATTGTTTCACATACAAACTTATTCATAAATTTATAATACCCTGTTTGTCAAATTTGATTTCCGATTTGTATGTTTTAAATGTTACTGGAAGATTGAATATTATTGTCTTACGTGTATTGGAAAGATTTTTGTATATTCCTCTTCTTCTCCCCTAGTTTTATTGCCTTGTGTTAACTAAATCTTACCTTTTTTAACTAATAAACGAAAATCAAATATGATTGAACACAACTAACAATTAACGACTCCGGACTTTAGACGGCATGCGCAGAATGTGGCAGTGATATGTTTGCGAGCTCCCAACTCTTCCCGAACCTCAACAGAAGAGCAATGTCTAAAAATCAATTACAAAATGTCATGATTCATTTGAACAGAAAGCAGAAAACAAGCATCAAGGACTTAAGAAACAAAGTTAACTAAAGAGATGTATCCTGCTTAACTGAGTTTAAATAAAACTAATGAACACTGCCTTTTCCTGGATCTAGATATCTATATCTTTAACGAGAAGCTTAATACCAAATGTTACTGATACCAAAAGAACTGATTTTTCATTTCCGATTGTTAATTATCAATTTCTAGATGGTGACGTTCCCTTGTCACCATCTTATTGTGTTTATATATCTCAACTTGTTCGATTCGCTCGTGTATGTAACAACGTATTTTTTTATTTTAACGAAAGAAATATCTGTACCACTGAAAATATTTTATTCAACGGTTTTCGATTATGAAATGAAAACTTGTCTAAGCATCTACTAAAGTTTATCATCGGTACAAGGACATCATTTGTAAATATAAATCAACGTGCAGACATGTTATACGTTCAGGTATTTCACATCCAATCTGTTATGGTAATATTCTATATAAAGCACAAAAATTTCGTCATTCACCTCAAAAGCTAACCAAACCTTTCAACAGACTTATAACGAAGGGATATAGTTACGATACTGTTGTCAAGTCATTAAAGATGGCATTTTGTGGAATTAATATTGATTCACTCTAGGATCTTTAGATCGGAAATAAACACATCTATTCTAAAACCAGTTGTTGGCATGATACGGGTTATGATCTTCTCGTATATTTTATGATGGTATGATACTAAAACCCTAACGGGAGATATTGTGCTTGATTTTCATATGATGAAGACATAATCTTTCAATCAGTTTGTTTGAGGTCTGGCGCTGGCATGTCAGTAACATCTTGTAGTCCTTTTTTAATTTATGTTGATCATTGTCATTTTGCTTAGTTTCTTCTATTACCTATTCTAACATTGGACTCGGACTTTTTTTAAACTGAGGTTTACTGTGCGTATTGCTGTGTGTTTGATTATTTATTATGGGGGAATGGTTGAGTTCTCACAAAACATGTTTACCCCAACTGCATTTTTGCGTCTGTCTTAAGTCAGGAACCTCTGGTCTTTGTTAGTCTTGTATGCTTTGTTTTTTAATTGTGGTTCATTTATATGTTTCGGAGTTAAGTGTGACGTCAATTTTCGCTTAATTTGTACACATTTTTGTTAAGGGGCCAGCTGAAGCCTGCCTCCGGGTGCGGGATTTTACTCGCTGTGTTGAAGACCCATTAGTGGCTGTGTTCTGCTCTTTGGTCGGTTGCTGTTTCTTTGACATATTACCCGTTTCCATTCTCAATTTTGATTTTAGATAAACTATTCGACTTTTCGCACCTGAATTTATACTTTCGCTCACTATTTGATTGTATTATGTTAATGCAGTATTTGTTTTATCAGAAAACAGAGCGACAAAATATTTGCACTTCTAATGTGTTGATTGAAAAGCAAAGTACGATTGTTGAATGCTCTTCCTGTGATATTCACTTTAAATGATAGATAATGGTTTCCGTAAAAAAGATAACATGTAAGATATAAACCGGAAAGATAGTAATGAGTTTTGACAGCCCTTGGAATTTTAAAGAAATTATATCTTTGGTAAATACATTTTCGAGCAACTTCAATTTCATTTCAAAGATTTTCAGAGTATATTGATAAAAACATGCTGAATGCATGTGACTTATATTATTTTCAGCTTGATAAGCGCATCATTTTTCGTCAGGTTTGGGTGTTTTGTCATTGCTTCTATTTGTAACGTTAATTTTCACTCAGCACACTAACAAACGAAAAGAGGCTATCAAAATTGAATTTGAGATCATTGTTTTCCTTGTTTTAGAATGTAAGTATTGCTGTTTATATGCAGTAGTATATGTTGTTGAATGTTGACAATTTACAACCAACAGAATAATTGTATATCAATAAGTTTTATTTGTTCTAATACAAACATATCCCTATATTTTGTTTTCTATCTTATACTCAAATCATATCAATAGGTCGTGGTTGCCATGAAAGAACCTTACTAATAGATAAATGAAACAATGAAAATATGAATTTCAAGATTTAATAAGTAGTAAATGAATATTAATCTGAAGAGTTCTGAATTTACCGCTGTAGATAAGCATTACAATACTGAAAATGACAGAAAAATTTATTGTTCAATGTTTTAAGAGCTGTTCGTATTAAAATGACCATTATGGCTCAAAATAGGTTTACTGGTGGATTATACACTCTGAACTTTTCTAAGTAAGGTAATGCCCGTACCAAGTCAGGAATATGACAGTTGTTTTCCATTCGTTTGAGCTTTTGATTTTGCCATTGGATTAAGGACTTTCTGTTTATAATTTTCTTTTCAGCTCAATACTTTTGTTATTTTACTTTTCATATATATAGTGTATATAAGACCGAATTAGTTGGTATTTTCTGTTCTCAAACATGTAAAATGTACTTCGGAAATCTTGTTTTAAACATGAAATAACGTTAAATATATATATCGGAAATATTTGAATCTGACGAAAGTTATTTAAACAGGAAATCTAGCAAAAAGGAAACAAAACAAAAGCAAAAAAAAAAATTAAAAAAAAAATAAATGGATGAAAAACTTTTCGATACGCCAGTTCATATCATGATATAATATGGTCGAAGTACCGGTTAATCGTTTTCTTGTATCCTGTTGGATTCTTGCCATCTTTACTCTGTCAAGGTAAGTGCACTCCCCCGATATTCTGATATATCAGTATCAAAGTTGAATATTTAAATCAGGTCAATGTTATTTTTATAATTGTTTAGTATGGATCATTCAACAAAAATAATACCAAATACAGTATTCATCTATTTAAAACAAACTTTTCTGTCTGTTTTTTGCATGAAATCCATTCGTATGGTGTTTGGAAACACTCGGAAATAGGACTATTCTTCAAGTTGCATGTACCCTGTAAGTTAAGTATTTAAACATACAATAAGAAGTTTAAATAGCATTCAATTATTATATGACTTGCTCATTTACACATACAATGTAGTTGAAACCTTATAATGTGTTTCCTTGCTTTACACTTCGATTTATTATACTGCCGAGACTTATTCTGTAGCCTAAGAAAACAATTTTTCACTGTGAAATATGTTGACCCGATTCACGCGAATGAAATCAAATAGATAAAAAAGAACGAAACAACTAAGACATGTTTTGGTTTTGAGAACTGTAAGGGTAAGACACAATTTTAAAAGAGGTTATTGGTGTGTAAAGGGGGTCTGTGACTCACATAGCTAAATGCGAAGTTGAAGAACATTAAAAACTGAAAATTCAGGAAATTAACGATACCCAAGTTTGAACTTTAATTTATCATGATAAAAAAACCTGTTAAATCATCAAGTGAAACATATTTATTTGCAAAGTGAGTGCATATGACGTAGACAATCTAGCAAAATTTGAAATTATTTAACGGCGTTATCAAAACAAAGAAGTAATTCAGAATGTGGAAAAACATGACATATTGGTCATTCTATTTCGAAGGGAATATTGTAAAATGTAGAACTTTAAGAACGACCACACATTTTTCTGGAATTTGAATAATTTTTCAACAAAAATCAGTTTTTATATGAGTATTAACTGCACAACTTTGCTCGTTGACTCCATTTGATTGTATTCGTAAGATGAATAATGAATTCGAAAGCATCTAAAAGACAAAATAAACAGTCATCTTAGTAGATTCCTTAGTTTCATATTAACATATATATATATATATATCGATATACTTCAATGATGATATCTTAGCAAAGATTATTTCTAATACATTCGAACGAGCCTGATATTAAGGGTGTTACCAAATAATGATAAGTCATTCATTTGTGGATCTTAATCTTAAATAAGCCACCGATAAACGACTTCATACTCAAATCAATGACAAACGTGATAATTTCAAACTCTTATTGAGTTCCCGTTTCACAGTTGCATCCAAACTGCACCAGAGTATAGTTTTTTTATAATATAATTGATAAATTATCCTTATTGCATTACGTTATACACATTTCGAACCTTATTAACCTGGTTATTTTCCGAAACTCGAAAAATGTCTCAATACGGATATGAGGACGAACGACTGTATTTGAAAATCCAAAGCTTATTAAAAAGATGAAGAGCTATAATCCAAAAGGTCAAAAAAGTAAAGCCAAAACCGGGCAACGAATCCTTGCATGAGGGAGATACATTCCTTAATTTAAAATAATTTCTAACATTTTGTAACAGCAAATTTTTATACAAACAATCCGTAATTTCATGCCAGTTCCGAAGTACTTGCTACAGGGCTGGTGATTTCCTCTGGGACTAATAAGATTAACCTTTCAACGTTTGAATTTCTAACCAAAGATACATATGTTTTTTGAATGAATGGTACTTGCATAGTTTTTCTTCAGAATGGCGCTATGTTAATTGAACTCGAACAAAAATCTAACGTGAAAAAAAATTTTGTCCTTTACATTGAATTGTTGAAGATAAAAAATGATCTGTTGAAAAGAGCAATGTGCATTTTAAACGAAAGATGTGGCAGTCATTTACATAACAAGAGGTGCTTGCATGCGTTAACGGAATAGGCTTCCTCATTATTATCCATTGTTTAAACAAATTTGAGAACTAAAGGGATTTTCCGTTTTGAAATTTCCTTGGAGTTCGGTAATTTCGTTATTTTACTTTTTAATTGTTTTTTGGCTGTGAAGGGGATATGGGCTCATACCATTTCAAGATCTGACAAGATATTTGAGCCCTAATCCCTTGTGAAGTTATGGAATAATATATAGTATCAATATTATGTTTACATCGCCCCTTGTGTTTACGTGTATCGTATGCAAAGTTGTAATTTTTCAGATTCCGATTTAAAAAAAAAAAAAACACACTTATTTTAAATGTGCGGTTGCTATCAATGATACTTTTAAATCCTTATACTTTTATTGAACATTATATCGTGGTTTTCAATCTTTTGAAATATCATTTTTTCCGCTGAATAGCAAAATCTCATACGCGATAAAGAAACGAAAACTGTTCAAAAAGGCTTTAGCATAAAACAGTTCAGGGGGATTAAAGGTTGGTTTACATTAATATATGATAGATACACACTTTACTTCGTCATACACGAAAAAATCAAATAGGACGGAACATTCGAATTTTTTTATCAAAGATACCCTGATTACATGTAGCAGTTATACGAGCGTAGCGTTTACACAATATTCAATAGTGAAGCATGAATCAAGACAGTTGGAGGGTCATATCAATTACGAAAATGAAAGGCTTAAAAACCAAAAATGCCGAAACGTTGTGCCAAATATTGCTTAGTAAATCTATGCCTGAGGACAACAGAAAACAACTGAAAAAAATTAACAGTTCTTTAACATGTAACATGTGTTTGCCATATATGATATTACAGTGCCTGGTGGTCGGACAATCCATTTTTATGGCATTTACTACATACGTTTACCTTTGTTTTTAGAGATGTACTTTGGAGGTTTGGCTGTATCTGTAGAAAACTTATGTCAAACGGAAAAGCACAACATAAGTTTTACGGTGATATTTTTTACTGAGCGCGGAAATTTATATACGATCCGAGTTAACTTATCAATCCTTTCAATGAACTTATTCTAAAAGGCTATCGATTCAATTCTATAACTAGATCCTTGAATTTTTTTTTTTTTTATTTGTATAAAAATTGATTTTGTTACCATTTAATTAAAACCATGCTAAATATTTCTGTTCTACACATATTCACGGTAATAAAAACTGTTAAAACCTATATTTTGGCATTTCACAAGGTCATGATTTCTCTGTTTGTTAATGAAGTCTTTACACTAAATCCATCGGAGGTTGGATGTGTACTAAGTACTAATCCAACCTCCTATTTTAGTCTTCGATACATGATTTGTTAAGTAATTGTAATAGGCTTTGAATTAGTTGTCGATAACTCTCAGATATGCACTTTGTGTCTTTTTTTGTTGTGAATGATGTATAAATTCCCTGCAACATCCTGTTTGTGTTTTTGTCTGCTTTGTATCAATGATGAGTTGAGACCTTTTCAACTGAATTTTATTGCTTGTTCTTATGTTGTACTGTTGCATCACTGTCCCAAGGTAGAGGAAGGGTTTGGCGTCAGCAATCATCTAGTCTCATACAATTTTCAAAACCTGCCTAATTTTATGGTAATTCAAATTTCGTTTTGTCAAAAATAAGTTTATCGAGTCTTCTGGACAATTAATGAATTTTGAAAGTATAATATGAATTTACACTGGTAAGATCTATAGGTGTTTCAAAGATGAAAAATTTCAAGAATATATTAAAATAAAGATGTGTGGTATTGTTGAAACAACTATCCACCAGATATCTATGGACTTGGAAGTATACTAAGCGACTATGGGTCACAGTACGGTCTTTAACTTGGGCAAAACCTCAACCGTAAAGTTAGTTTTAATGGGCCCTAATATAACTATTTAAAGGTGGGATTTTTTTTACCAATTAAATTGTTTCCATCACCGAAAGTTATTGATTTGTAAACTTCTATCATATGTTGAATTATTGTTCTGTGTAAACTATTCACACTGCGTCACTATTTTCAAATACGTCTAGGTACAGCGTTCCTTATATGGATGTTTATGCTATCAAATGTCAAACCTAGAATGAAAATCCTCAAATAATAAAATTAAATGACGTGTCAAGTTACTGATACGATAAACTGATTGATTATTATTCCAATACTCAAAAAGGCATCCTAGAAATCGGTTTACCACTTATATTCTATATACACACATTTTTTTCAACCCTCCCCTATACCCCTAGCCAATGTAGAATAAACAAACACACAGCAATACGCACAGTATGGCTAAAATTAGTGCATACACTTATAAACATTTAATGTTGTGCTATTTTAAGTCACAGTTTATTTTGTAACTATACGTGTGTAAACAAATAAGACATAATACATCTTCCTTGTTTCGTTAACTTTACAAATATAAGTGTATTTATAGGTAAACACAAATCCTAATTTCAGTTTAGTATTTCTTTATCGCAATGTAACATGTTTAAAGAGTTTAATTGCATGCTTGAATTTGACATGTTTTCATAATTGTACTATCGACAAATTGTGTACCTTGCAGATTTCCTATTATTATGTTGAAATCCATGTACCAATATTTCTTGTAACAATTTGAACTGCGGACATTAATTTGTGCAAATTAATCATTCGATCATATTTAATAATAAAAATAAATTGTTCGACCCCCCTCCCGATTTTGTATTCGTACCAGTTATTAATATCTAAATTATTTGTTAGTTGAACGCGGGTTATCATATCCCACTCTCTCTTTCTCTCTCTCGCGCCTGTTTATTTTCTCTTCATCATCTACCTGTTTTTGTCTTGCGTTAACCAAAATAGCCACTTAGAAAAAGAAACATCCGTTGCGTTAACCAACTATATTTTAAATTTCAGATCGATGTCACTCGGACGAGATTTCTTTTTTGCGTTAACCAACATTAATATAAGATATAAAGTTTTTATCGGAAACTGTGCTATAGCAGGACGAAATTTAAGTGAAAGGTGTTTGGAACCGTATATTCAGGAATTATTGTGAACTTGTTTCTACTAAGTAAGTTTTTTATTCTTAATATAGGTTTTTTTTTTTGTTAAATTAATTCTTTTGAAAACGTTAAATAAAAGGAACATTGAGTAGAATTATTAATAAGGGTATTTGCTTTTAATTCTTTTTTAAAAGAGGAGGTGTGATTTTGTTATTTAGACTTTCAATAACACTCTTAAGTTCTTTTCATTAAACATTATACGAACTATTGACCCGCTGCCAGACACAACGTCATACTTAGAAAAGGAGACGTTTAAAAATTGTTCTAGCATACAAGCCGTTCTCTTTTAAGGTTGGTTTGAATTGATATATGGTAGATACACACTCTGGTTCTTCATCCACGCAATAACAGAATACGACGGGATATTCGGAAATAATTGATCAAATACACCATGCTTATAATTTAGTACGCCAGACATGTTTAAAGAATTTAATTGTCTTCTTGAATTTGACATGTTTTCATAATGGTACTAACGATAAATTGTGTACTATGCTGATTTCCTATTATTCGGTTGAAATCCATGTACCAATATTTCTTGTAACAATTTGAACTGCAGACATTTATTTGTGTAATTAACCATTCGATCATATTTAACCAACGATGGTTTCGTTTTTCAAAAGATTCATCAGTGGCACATGACTCAAAACAGTAGGAGGGCCATCCCAAATACAAAGTTGAAAGGCATTTAAAAACTAAAAACTCTGAAAAGCTGTATCAAATACGGGTATGTAAATATATGCCTTAGGATAAAACAAAACACGAATAACTCAACATTTAAAGTCGGATTATAATATTTCGATACTTAAATTAACTTTAACTGTGTATGAAGTACGCGCTTTAATCAACATGCATCATGTATGCCATATATAATGTGGTAGTATCGTGTGGTCGTATTATCTATTCTTAGTTAACTTACTATTTCATTTTTTTTTATATATATATAGAAGACATATGTCCGGAACAAAATATGGACTCATACAGGTGATATAAGACGGTTTCTTGCCCGATAAGCCTAATTTTAGGAGAAGTAAATAAACAGAATTATTTATTATGATATATGATTTAGTTGTAAATATATTATTTTACAGGAATGGCGATACCGTGGACTGATGATAAAATTCAGGACAGAGCACAATTAAGGACAGGAACTGATGAACTAGACTCACAGTCCACATTTGCACATTATAACTTTGTCAGTCAGTCAATATCAGCGGATGAACTGCGCAATCAGTGTAATACTAATAAGCAAAACGATCACTCATTTATCGAAACTACACATTCACGTGAGTATATAGCGAATTGTTATCGGATTTGTAAATCGGAAAACTTGTGAACAAAAAAAGTTTATTGCTGTTTAAGTTTTTCAAATAGTGACAGTGGCTTTATGTGTATATACTAGTATGTAAATCATATTTTGCGTATATTGATAAATCACAATAACTATGAATGAAATGGTATCATGCAAGGAAGATATAAAAGTTATTTTCATCCTTAACTTTTAATATATGGTGCACAGGAGTAGTTGAATCATGGGACATCCTTCTGCGTCTCCTTTTCGTTTTTGAAAATATCGCATGAAAGTTAAATGAAACAGAAATTTAACAATACGGCCTTCAACACAATTCTGGCGCCCTTGCACATTCGTGGTATGAAATCAATGTGATTAACAACTGTGCACATTTTCTATATCGTGTTGCGTTTAATGTGTTTTTAGAATATGTTATAAGTGACCTTTATATTTCACAAGACGGGTGGCGGTGTGGAGCAGGATAAGCCTTCCCTTCCGCAGTACTTCGGATCACCCGGTTTTTGGTTGGGTCAATGTCCCTCGGTGTTTGGTTTTCTATGTTGTTTTATGTAGACTGCTTTGTTTTTGGTCGTTTAATCGTGAGTGTGTTTGCCGTGAGTTTGTTATTTTGCATTCGACTTATGACTTTGGCTGTGCCTTCGGTATCTTCCGCCCCTCTCTATAAAATAAGGAGATGTTAAGTCCTATTCGGAAGCTTTCAAACGTATATCTTTAATACTATCAAACATATGCATTTGACATATCGTTTTGTTATGATCGTTCCTAATAAGGTTATTGTAAAAATACCTGTCATGTGCACTGAAATTGATATCATATCGACTTAGATGAATCTTAGACTTGGTAAGACATTGTTTAACTACTTAATCAAGATCGGGATGTTAATAATAGGAAAACAAAAATCGTTATTTTTTGTCATTAAAAAATAAAACGTGTACCTAGGATATGCATTGGTTTATGATAAATACTAGTTTTGATTGTTCATTAATGCAATTCCCAAAAAACAAACAACGACATAACTAACAAAAAGAGTCAGTTTGTGTAAATTCTGCTCCAAGAGAAATACGAGAATTATTAGTATGTTAAAAAAAAGTCTGTCGGACAAAGACCCTCAAACAAAAGAAAAGCAAAACATGTACACAGTCAATAATATATGTCTATGTAAAACAAAAACAAAATTTTTAGTTACATGCATGATAAAAAAAAATCATTTGAATAAATCAATTTGTATTACATACATAAACAGTAACGTACTCTTATATTGTAGGGGTTTTTGAACTGCACAGGGAAAATATGGAGCTGAAGTCAAAGTTAAACTGTTTCATATGCAAACAAAACCAGTTCAGACATGTATTAATTCCATGCAGTCATGTTGTATGTGGTGATTGCGTTAAGCTTACAATTTGCTCTTGCAGTATACACATTGAATCATCACATTCATGCACGTTACCGTCAATTTCTCACACTACAGAACAGGAAATCTCGTTTTCGTCATCCATCAGTTCATCGAACTGATTTTCAATTGACTTCAGTACCTCGTAGAACAATTCGGAATGAGCTAATTGTTTCAAAAATAGAGAAACATAGATTATGTCTAACAATTTAATATTGTCGTTTAGTTCGTTCAGGGAATATGTTCCATTTATCTAACGAATTTTTATTGTGATTTACCGTAAATGAAATTACTGCTTATGATAAGTGATTTTTTTTAAATTAAAAATGACCTTTAAGATGCTACATGTTATTTTATGATAGACTTGTTTGTGATACTCCTTCGTAGTAGCATCCCTTCTTCATATTCCAAGTTATTGTCTCACTAAAAATTCAATCATATTATATGTTTTAAAGTAGTATGTATATTTATATTAGTCTTCTAGATTTGAATGTTACTTTTTTCTGCATTAACATTATTTATATGACTGTTCTTGATCATGCACAATATCGTGCCTTCCTATACAGTTTATGCCGTTGCTGTACAAAAAATTTCTGAAGTACGGCCCCGACATTGAAATATAGGGCGGCCTGATTTTATATATCCAGGTTATGTACTTTACGCTATGTATCAGTAACTGCTAGAATATTTTGTTCATATAATAGTGTTTAACATATTGTATCTGATACTTTTTCATACCAATTATTCTGCAGTGCGGAAATCAAATAACTGTTCTGGTGTATGTTTTGATCGGTTATTCTTTTATGTACATTTTATAAGTTCTTGATGGAGCTAAATAGGGGAGTTTGATCTAAAGAAATCTTGTTACACCCTATACAACATCCATGTGTACACAGACTATTGGCAGTGATTGTTCTCTTTTATATTATAATGTTGTATGTACTATATATATCTTACTGTAGATCTGTAATAGCCGGTGTTAACTGTACTCCATACTGAATAGACGTTGTACATTGGTACACTTATGAACTTATCAGATCGCTGTATGTGTGTTTTATATCATTTGACATATTGAGTAGACATATTGTTGATAAATTGCTTGATGTTTGACAATTGTTGAAAATCGTATGTTGACATGCTGTTTTTGTTTCGTCTTTTCTTTTTTTTCTTTTATCTTTTCTTCTTTTTGTGTCAATGGCTTGCATTTTCTATTGTGTATACCTTGCATCTTTTGTCAAACTATGATTAACAATGAAATTTAATGTAAAATTTGAACACTCATGACAGTTTAATCAACACAAAGATAATCGATTTCTAATAGTAAAGTTCCTATTGTCCTATCATATAGCGTGTACATATTACAACTTTTACGGTTTGCTAGTTACTGATCTGTATATATAATGAAGCTTACTTTAAAGGTAGTTTTCCAATAACACAAAAGTAACTCGTTACTGGGTTTCAAATATCACATACCTTTGAATACTTTCCAAAATTTTTTAGTCGTTATTATATTGGGTACTTATTGTGCACCCTTGTCAACCTAACTTTTGTACTGAGATGAAAAAGAAATTATACAATGCCTTTTCAAAGACAAAAAATGAAAAAAATAAGATCTTCCAAATTTTTTAACTTCATGTTCATAGATATACATAGACGTTCTCCGGTAATTCAACAACCTACATGTCGGTGCGTGCTTGCATATCCTATATCTCAGTGAATTGGAGTAATAACGACATACACAAGATGCATGCTCCATGTCTTGATCTTTTTATCGATATGACACAGACAGAGGACTTAAGACTAGAATATATGACAAACGTGATTATTTCAAAATTCTCAGCAGTAACCTATCCCCTATTCCATCGTATGGCGTTTACATATATCTTCATTGAAACGTAATTTTTTGCATGTTCAGACAAAACGAATTTCATTAGCAAGGGTGCACTCATAAAACAAAATCTGCTTTAAAAAGTAAAATAACAAACATACCGAAAACATCCAGGGAAAATTCAAAACGGAAAATCTCTATCAAATGGGAAAATCAAACGCTCAAACACATCAAACGAATGCAAAACAAATATCATATTCCTGACTTGGTACAGACATTTCTTTATATAGAAAACAGTGGATTAAACCTGGTTTTATAGTCAGCTATGCTCTCACTTGTTTGACAATTAAACAGAGTTATGAGGAAGAACGACTGCAAATAAACTCATCGTAGATACCAGGATTAAAATTTTGTATGCCAGAAGCAGTCTATAAAAAGATTCAGCAGTGAAGCTCGAATCGAAAATATTTAAAAGGCTAAATACAATACAAAGTTAAAGAGCAGTGAATACCTCAAATTCCTAAATGTTTTGCCAAATACAACATAGGTAATCTATTCCTTGGGTAGAACATCCATAGTATTTCGAAAAATTCCAAGTTTTATTATAAAGTTAGTTTATGATTATGACAAACGTTTAGACTAGATACTCTTTCACAGTCAACATCACAAAATGGTTGACCAGCACAATATATCTATGTCTCAATGCAATTGCGACATGTCTTCGCAGTTTATGATCTGTAGATACCAGAATGATCGTCTTATGTAGTTTAACCGATTGTGACATTGACTGAGCGTGGATTCGGATGGCGTCCAATGCACTCATATCAGTAAACACTTACCTAGTTCACTCACTCGGTTAAACTCATTTTGGAGTTCATCAGATTATTTCACAATTTTTGTGCTTCCTTGATTGGTATTCTTTATCAATTGTAAAATTTGAACATTGTTAACTAATGCTGCCTAAATTTATCATATGGTATGAGAGTTCGTAAAAAAAATTGATATTCTGCGATATGTTTCTGCTTACCTTTGTTTTTGGTTCAATCGTACACAGAGATATATCTAGACACCAAAAGTCTTACAACTTCAAACAGTAAGCGCTACAGCCGATACGTTTGTTTTATGTACTGACAAGCCTCTCACATATACTGCCAATTTCATTTTTTTTTTTATGATGAGTCTTCATGACACCGCTTAGGAGTGTTAATCTAGTTTAAACGCCATCATTCAACAAACAGTGTTGCTAACTTCATAAAGTAGCGAGCATATTCATGCTACCTTTACATATAATGTGCTGTATTTTATTTCCTCGTTCATGTAAGTTGTTATTGTGTGAGTATATAGATTATAAAGGATCCTAATTGTGTGTTTAACTTTTACGACATATAATCTAAATACGATTAAAAATTGATTTGTGCATGTAAAACAAGTTTAAGCCCGCTATATCCTGGCTTTTAATAAGCTGGCATATGTTGACCGTATGTGGTTACATGTAGTTTATATTTATTGATAATTCTTAAATGATTTTCATATGAGGGAATACATTTATGTGATTAGTCGAGAAAGCTTCCGGTAGCGGCTCTTGGAGTTATTTATTTATGGATAGACGACGTTGATAGAACTACATTTTGCAACCAATGTAAACAAGATGGCGGCGATAATAAAACAAACCGGCTCGAAGTTAAAAACTAAATATAAGGTGGTATGACATTTGTTTACCATAAACCTAGTAACAAATATGCCTCTTTCTTTACATGGTTTCTATTTTTTCCTTTACTTTCTTATTGACAATTGTTTTAACAAATGTTTTTACACTGAAATATTCTACAGTAGTTTCTAAAAAGTACGACCAAAAACATTTTATATCGGAATATCGCATGAATATGTAAAAATGAGGAGGTGTTTATTTTTGGAAGAGCTATCCACCAGAGTCCTGTTGACGATGATGTAAGCGACTACCAGTCTCAGTGGGCTTCAAAGTTGTACAAAAGCCACCAAAGGCTCCGACACGATTGTGAAACAATATCAAACATCATATTTATTAACTAAATTTAGGCGTATTATTGTTATTTTACTTGCTTCTGTCTTTAATCACAGGAACTTATTAATCGTGTATACTGTCATTGTATGTTAAATTATTGCATAACATAAACTATTCATAAGCAGTGTTAATCTATAAATAATCAAGGTCGAGGTAATAAAACAGTTCCCTGTATCCAGTAAATTCTATCGAATGTCAAGATCCGGTATGAAAATCCTCAGATAATAAATGACGACATTTCAAGTTAGTGATAATGTAAGGTTAATTATATCAAAATTCAAGATTTCACAATCCACCTTTTTGGGCTGTATACCCATTAAGTGTTATTGTTTTCTTTTTGGCCTTAAGAAGTCATCTTGGACATCGGGTCACCATGTATATTAAATTATGTATACATTTACAGATGGTTTCACTAGCTTGAATATTTATCATAAAATTCTATAATTCAACAATATATGTATTATTTGTCAATGTTTGTGTCGCATTATCGGAGTCACGGCTCTTATATACATTAGTACAGCAAACGTTTAATTCAACTGATAGGTTCAGAAAATATATTGAATACATGTTCTTACCAATCATGAATTAATTACGATTTTTTAAATATTTAAAATTGAGAATGGAAATGGGGAATACGTCAAAGAGGCAACAACCCGACCAAAGAGCAGAAAACAGCCGAAGGCCACCAATGGGTCTTCAACACAGCGAGAAAATCCCGCACCCGGATGCGGGCTTCATCTGGCCCCAAAACAACAATGTGTACTAGTTCAGTGAAAATGAGTCATACTAAACTCCAAAACATATAAATGAACTAAAATTAAAAATCATACAAGACTAACAAAGGCCAGAGGCTCCTGACTTGGGATAGGAGCAAAAATGCGGCGGGGTTAAACATGTTTAGTGAGATCTCAACCCTCCCCCTATACCTCTAGTCAATAGCAAAAACAAACACACAGCAATACGCACAGTAAAACTCAGTTTAAAAGAAGTCCGAGTCCGATGTCAGAATAGGTAACAAAAGAAACTAAGCAAAATGACAATGATACATAAATTTACAAAGGACTACTAGCAGTTACTGACATGCCAGTTCCAGACCTCACTTAAATTGATTGAAAGATTATGTCTTCATCATATGAAAATCAAGCACAATCCCTCTCGTTAGGAGTTTAGTATCATACCATCATAAAATATATGAGAAAAATATAGCCCATATCATGCCAACAACTGGTTTTAGAATAAATGTGTTTATTCCATATTGATAGAACATTAGTAGGTTTTTCTATATGAATTGGATTTTGAATAAATAAGCATATTCACCTGCGGAAAAGTATATTCACCGCGCAAAACGTCGCGTGCTTTTACGTTATGTTAAAATCGTTTGATGTACAATTGGTTTTTGTAAATACTTGTCATTATATACATTTCTCTTGGTACTCTCTCGGAATATGGAATAAAACAATTACTGTCTTTTGTTTCGGTAAATATGTGGTTTTATTGACTTTTGAAAAACTGATATTCACTTCGGCCGCTGACCTCAGTGAATATCAGTTTTTCAAAAGTCAATAAAACCACATATTTACCTCATCAAAAGACAGTAATTGTATATTATTTCCGATGCAAAGACTCTATGAGAGAATCAATATTAATATTTGTTTATTTATTTAAGTGTTAGGTATTCTATCGTACCTGTTCCTTGTGTTATAATGCTGAGATTAACTGAATGTACAGAGTGTCAAGATCATATCTCGTGATAAAATGTTCGTTCTCCGATACACCAGTAACATATCCTACCTGAGTATATATTTAGATGAATATATTTTGTATTCGATAACCTGTTCAACGAAAAGAGTTTAGACTTTTTATAAAAGAATATATATAGAAAAAAGAATAACAAAAAAACAGAACTCCAAGGTAATTTCAAAAAAGAGAAATCCATAAAAAAAACTGGTAAAATCTAACGTTATCAACCAATGCAACGAGTAAAAAAAACAACTGTCATTTTCCTGACTTGGTGCAGGCATTTTCCGAAGAAAATGATGGGTTAACCCTGGTTACCGAGAGTTTTCCTATAATTTCATAGAGTTTTCGTGATATTGTTCATAAGAAATTGATTAACTTTGAAATATTTTACAGTAGTTCCGATGAAGTAACCCCAAAAATACTTAACATGGGAATATCTCATAAATGTATAAAACTGAGGAGGTGCGGTATTGTTGGGAAAAACTATCCATCAGAGCCTTCTTGACGTGGATGTCAGCGACTACGGGTATAAGTAAGGCTTTCAAGTTGCCAAAAGATACCAAACGCTCAAACATGATTGTGAAACAATTAAAAACATAAGGCATAGCGTTATAACATTTATTTATCACTAATACTGCACAAGATGCCTATTCAGACCATTAGCAAAACCGGGTGAGGAATCAAAACTTGACATGAATTTGAAATTCCGAAATTTAAAACAATATAAAACAATCTTTCTTAAACTAAACAATTAAGTAAATAAAAATAGTTTTGATGGTGTTCAGTCGCCGATTCAACTGATGAATTATTACGACTTCTTTTTTTTTTTACATTTGTCTTCTTGTCTCAATTCATTTACATGAATTTGGCTGCAGTGACCTTGACATTGATAAATTCAATTATTGAACAATTTAATCGTTCTTTGTGAGATTTAGAAGTTTTGACATATAGTATAGACAATTGTAAATTGTTGATGACTTTTTTTTTTTTTTTCACTGGCATGGAAATACCGAAATTGTGTTATTGACATATGCTGTAATAAAATTTTGGTACTCGTTTAAAATATAGGAATGTATCTCCCTCATGCAAAGCTTTTTTTTTTTTGTCAAGGTTTAACTATGTTTTTGTCCCTTTTTGGTTTATCAGCTCTGCAAAGTTGTTATTGAATTTGGATTCTCAAAGTTTTGGCCTCGAGCATCGGTGATGAACATTTATTGAAATGCTTGAATGGTGCAGTAGAATTGGAACCGTTTGTATTTCTATAAATCGTTTCATCCTTTTCTTGTGACTAAACTGTCCTCTTTTCGTCGAATGTGAAATCAAGGAACTATAGTTACATGTATTAACAAATTTATTTTCCTACACATAAAACGACGAGTGCCTCAGATTCGTCTTATCATTTTCGAGCTTCTGTGATCAGCACCGGTTTTTTTTTTTTTTTTTTTTTGGCTTGGTTTGTGTTCAGGTTGCATTGCTGCTTCCGATAAACTTGAACTATAAGAAAAAGCGAGTCAAGTTATATTTCAATTGTTAGAATGTTTCTTCGGCAATTGTCGCTTATCATGTGTAGATATCTTCAGTTTCTGTTTCCTGGATTGCTTCACAATATCCGACCATATATAATCCATTTTGGTCATATGCTTATCCATCAAAACAACCTTCTTTGTGTTATTATTAGTGTGAAAAGTTAGCCTTGTGTTATAGCTAAATATCAAAGTAAATACAAGTATATAATTATATTCTTTATAACATTTTATGAAAATACAACTCAAAAGTAATTTGTCAATTCAAAATCAGTATGTTATAGTCACGTAATGTACATATATCATGTATATACTTATTAATAAGCAGTGCAAATTTGTAAAAAAAAAATAAAAATATTTCATGAAGTTTATTTCTGATGTGTGTTAATAAAATCAAACATAATATATCTAACTCTTTTTGATTAACGCAACGTGTTACAAGTGATTCTTTTATTTTTGCGTCTTAATTTTTTGTAACAGTTTGTATTGGTGCTTTTATCCTGAATTTACCATGAATTGAATATAATTGTCAAATTCAATCGTTGAAATAATAAATTCGTGAAATATCATATTATACAACTAATCATTTGAAAATCATCATCACATTTGGTAATATATCTTTTCATTTCGCATGTTGCTATTCCAAGAATAGCCTGCTAATCCCCTCCCTTCTCTACTTTAAAGGAAAATGCTGGGATTTCAACACGACTTCGTGCTCTTAAATCCTATTCATGGAAGACAATTGATTTCCTTTTTTTGAGGTGTTTTTTCTTAACACATAAGTAAAGTTCCAGACAAAATCCTAGAAAACTAAAATTGTACTATTCATCTTATCTATAAGTGTAAGATGGTCAATTTTTTTCCAGGAATCGCCGATTAAACATAAAAAATAATGAATTTGTACTATTTTAACTTGTTAATTCCTAAATTGTAAATATCAAAATAATGTGTAACTGGAAATTATATTTGTATACCCTCCTTTTGTCGTATTTGTGTTAACCAAATCGGTCATTTATAAATGCGCTTCCGTTGCGTTAACCAAATCGTTTGTACATTTTAAACTGATGTTAGCTCGATGACTGGTCATGTTTGCGTTAACCAACAAATTAACATGATTTAAAGTATTCTGTGCAATCCTTTCTTACTTGAATGAAATCAAAGTGCATGATGAAAACATATATTCAGGCATTGTTATCAACTCGTTTCTAAAAAGTAAGTTATTTAGTCTTAGAATAATATTTTTATCTAATAACTTAAATGAAAATAATCTGTGTGCGAAAATATTCATGGGTTATTTCCTTTTATATTGTTCTTGTTTTTTTGTTGATTTTGTTTTTATTTGTTTTTGGTTTTGCTTCTCTGTTTGGAGGGGGGGTTTTGTCAATAACGTTGACACTTATCAGTCCTTGTTATTTTGCAGACTGAACCTAATTCAGGATATTCTTCATATTTTTCAAAACCATGGATCAACTGAAAGGGGAAATCTCTAAGTTTATATTACTCATATTGTCAGGTATCACAAAATAATATTTAAATTTTGCACCGTTCACACGAATGCAAAACACTACAACACCCGAATTCCTCGAGTAAATACAAACAATGGGACACAACGACAAACGTTGTCCAGATGCCTTGAAATCGGACAGATAAATAAATCATGGGTTAAATAGAGTTTTGTATGTTAAAAGCATCCCCTTCATTTCCTATCTAGAAAATTTGTTAAACCATACTACAATCGATCAACCGGTAGGCTCGTGTATGGTCATGAACCTAAAGATAGCATTTTATTAATATCTATAATACATACACTTACAGAAAACATGTGCTATTTTTAGATTAGGTTATATCCTTAACCTTGTGTTAACCAAATACAATAAATATTGACCTTTGTAATCTGTAGCTTTAATTGTGTTTACAGGTGAAGATTTTATATAATATCATAATATCATGTTTTACAAGAACAATATTTCAAAAAATATTTTCCATCAATGAAAGATGTGTGTATCATGTGTATGGTCACATTCAATCGTTCTTTGAAATGAATGATTTTAAAATATCTAATATTAGCAATTGCAAAGTGAATAAATTTAGTTTGAATTTGAATTTCTCATTTCTTTTCAACAATATGAGGATATCTTGATTCCTTGTAAATGTCTTAATAACGTAAAGTTGTGTGATAATGTAGGTTATTATAATCTCTCTCTCTCTCTCTCTCTCTCTCTCTCTCTCTCTCTCTCTCTCTTGTTTTCCCCTTGAATTAACAAAATCGTTATTTTATGTAAATGTATGTTGTAACGTTTATCTTTTGCGTTAACCAACTCTGTTTTAACGTTTCGGGTCAATGATTGTTCGTTTTGTGTTAACTAGTTATATACAATAAAATATAAAGAATTAAGCGCATTTTGTTTTCTTTCTGGGATGAAATAAAAGTGCATCGTTTTTGGATACATGTAAACAGGAATTTTCTGTGACTTGGTTTAAATGAGAAATTCGAAATCATTATATTATTGTCATTAAAAGCATATATATATATGCTTATTAAAAAGCTGTGTTTATTTTGATAATTTGTGTTAACTAAATAAAGTATAAAAAGTAAAATAACAAAAAAAAAAAAACAGAACTGTGAACAGAATTTCTAAACGGAAAGTCCCTAAGCAAATGGCAAAATTAAAAGCTCAAACACGTCAAACGAATGGATAACAACTGTCATATTCCTGACTTGGTACAGGCATTTTCTTATGTAGAAAATGGTGGATTAAACCTGGTTTTACAGCTAGCTAGACCTCTTGTATCTTCCTCGTAAAATTAACATTAAACAAGTTGTTTATTAATATGTGATAAAAGTATGGAAATATAATATCTGTTTATTTTCCATTAGGGTGTTTCATAAATAGCCTATTGATCTCCTCCGTTATGTACTTTTCTTGTTTTTATACTCCCGTCTCTCTTTTTGTCGCATTTGTGTTAACCAAATCGGCCATTCTTAAAAACGCACTTCCGTTGTGTTAACCAAATCTACTTACATTTCAGACTGATGCTAGCTCGATGACTGTTGTTTGCGTTAACAATAATTTAACAAGATATAAAGTACTCAACGCAATCTTTCCTTACTTGGATGAAATCAAAGTGCATGGTGTTTGAAAGCGTACATTCAGGCATTTTCGTCAACTCGTTTCTAAAAAGTAAGTTTTTTAGTCTTTATATTTTGTATGTAATAACTTAAATGAGTATAACCTGTGTACGAAAGAAACTCATGGGTTATTTTCCTTAATAGTGTTCTTGTTTTTGTTCATTTTGTTTTGTTAATTTTTTTATTCGTTTTTGGTCTTGCTTTTTCTGTTGGGAGGGGGCATTTTGTCAATGGGCATTTTGTCAATAACGTTGATACTTGTGAGTCTTGTTTTTTCAGACTGAACCTAATTCAGGATATTCTTCATAATTTAAAAAAAAACCATTGATCAACTGGAGGGAAAATGTCTACTAGGTTTATATTACTCATATGGTCAGGTATTACAAAATAATGTTTAAATATTGCACAATTTAAACGAATGCAAACATTTACAAAACCCAATTTCTCCGAGAAAAATACAGGCAATGGAAAACAACAACGACAAAGTTGTCTAGATGCCTTGAAATAGTACCGATAACAAAATAGTGGGTTAAATAGCATCCCCCCTTTTTTCCTATCCAGAACAGTCGTGAAACCATACTAAAATGTTTATATAAAATAATATTAACTATGCAAATTAATGGTTTTACAACAATTCTAAACATATCAATATATCGTTCCAGTGCTATATAATATTGTTGAAGATACAATATTGTATTGCTTCGCAAAAAAACATTAATTGGCATAAATGAATGATGTACATGATGTAGTAGTAAATAAACACGTGAAAAGCTATATGACCAAAGCGGCATAAAAGGAATAGCCAAAGCTATTTAAGATCAACTTTGTCTGAGGGAGTTGCCTAAGAACTGTCTGTTCTTAATTCTCTTACAACATATGCTTATGTTGGTAACTTTCCAGTACACGATAAAGACCCAAATTAACATATTACTAACGTCGGTCTTGAAAAAATGTTTCCGAGGATATCTACTTCAGAATTGAAATAGTCTTGAATAAAATGAAAATATATTCATATGTTTACAGGAATGGCAATAACATGGACTGATGATACGATCTGCGGTGAGGAACATTCAATACCAGAAAATGATGCACTTGACGCACAGTCCATACAAACACATGATAGCTTCGACCGCCAATCCAGATCAACAGGGGAACTTCCCAGTCAGTGTTATAGGAATGCCAAGGACTCACCCAACGAAATAACATTTTCATGTGATTATATAACGAAATGATATAAAATTTGTTATGCAGATATGAAATTTTTAACATTAGTGATACACAATGTACAATATAGATATATGCATTCTCAATGAGTTTTTGTCAAACAATGCCAGTTTGTAGTTGCATGCTTGATGTGATTCCAACGTGTTTAACTAAAATACTTTCAAATGGTATCATACAAGGATAAATTAACTTTTAAAGATCTACACATGTTGTAGAACAAGTAGAACAAATGGCTAGCATATACTTGTTCACATCCTTGTCATTTGGTCTAAAGGTCGATAGTTGCATCGTTGGTAATAATAGAATATCTCCTTATTTTGATTCGCATGGTGCATTTAGACTTTCTATGAAAATTTTATGATATTATTAGGTCTTTCAACTTTTCTGTGGAAAGACCTATTGGTTTTGTTCTGATTATTTTTTTTTTTCTTCCGCCACATTTTTTCCTTACGGTGTTTAGTGGTTTCGCAAGATGTCGCTTTTATTTTTTGCATATGATATCGAACAGTTATTGCGCGTTTGAAACTGACCCTGTTTAACCGAAAACTTTTTATTGTAAGAGTTATCTCCCCAAACACTATTTTCATGTGTGCGCAACTCCTTCACAACCGTAAAAGATTACGACAAAATTATTTCGCCAATTTGCTCGTTATATCCTCAGGATCTGAAGAATAATTTTGACCGAAGCCATCCGGAGACTCCATATGAGAGTTATTTCCCCTTATGCATTTGAAATAAGTGATATGCATTTGTAACTGGAAAACCATAAGTGATAGAGACCTAGGGTCTGTTGATTTGAGGTCCTTGGTCCAAAGAAAAGAAAATTAGGTCAAGGTCAAAGGTCAATGTCATGTTATGATTTTTAAATTAAGTTCATATCGCTTCTTCCCAGAAAGTGTTATAGATATCGACAAAACAATTTAACCAAAATGTTTGTCGCGACAAGTCGTTACAGGAAATTTTTGTCAAAATGGTACGCGTCATTTTATTACAGGGTCAATGTCCCGAAATGGTCAAATCAACAAATTACTAATCGAAACTTCCAACTTTGCAGCTATCATGTGGTAAATGTATCTTATCACAATTATCAACCACAGTCTACCACTACCCCCTTTTTTTTCCAACTGCTTTTTTTTTCTTTTTTAGTTAGCCAATTCCCTTTAGCACTATAAATACAACGTGCGGTTCGCTTGATTGAGAAATTAAAATCAATGACGTAGAAATCGCTCCCAAGTTCGTAAATATTACTGAAATCCTATAACCAAATTTCTAAACATGCATTAAAATACCAATCTGTGCTCCCGTAAACATGTGTACGTAAAATGCATGCATGATCCGACATCAATGACCTGTAAAAAATAAAACCAATAGTGATCATGTTTCTCCGTTCAATACACATGTGCTCTGTTCAACGGTCTCCCCTGAAAAGATATTAATATTCTCCAGACATATATATTTGAGCGTCACGTGACTTCACAACACCATCGCGAAATTAGAATAAAACATTCCATATCCAAATATAGAGAGTGAAACTTCCAAGACATAATGTTACTTAGTTTTTTCCTACAAGTTCAAACAAAATGAACACACACAACAAATAAAAAAAAACCATGAAGTCCGAGTTCTGTAGAAAATAGAGAAAATTTATAAAAAAGATGTAAGGATTTTCATTACTTAGGAAATCAAGGCTGTCCGTTAGGGAGTCCGAGATGTTCAAGTACGCAGTCACGTTCGGTCAGAATATGGACGTTAAGTCCGATTCCTCGTATAGAGAGAGTGCCATGCAAACTTTCAATCAATCAATCAACCAATCAACCAACCAACCAACCAACCAATCAATCTGTTTAATACGGGGTCCAAGATATCATTTGTTTCTTTGTCGCTTGTTCCAAGAGACCCTATCAAATGTGTTTAACTATTATATCAGTCAACCAACCAACCGACCAACTAACCAACCAATCAATCAATCAATCAATCAATCAATCAATGTTTCGGAGGGGAAAAACCGTTAACAATTGTTTTTAAAACAATTGATTTATATTTACGTGATTATTTCTGTTTTGACCTTGTGTTTGGTTCGAGGCTTGCTGTATTGGCCTGAGGTACAACCGAGATTTTTTTCACCCAAACACTCGAGTGTGTTTGTGAATGAAAATGTTATCCTTGTTTCAATAAAGTGTGTGTACCTTGAACTTAAACTATCCAAATCTGATTTTTTATCTATTATCTGGAATGTCAAATATCTGGCGCTATTTCGTTTCTTGAGATTGAGGATTTGTCCACCCTTTTCAATCACAAGTATTATTTCATGTTGAGACGCAATACATTAATAGTAATTTGAACGGTTCTGCTATTGCATCAGAGATGCAGAAAGAAAATCAAATTAAATATACACAGAGTCGATAATCTTTGTTGAACTACCATATACAATTAGGAGATGTGATCATGTGCAGGTCATATTTTTGTGGAACTACTATATAAAGTTAGATGTGTACAAGTTTTAACAGGTCACCGTAGGGGCTTCAGCAATCACAGTCGGGGCATGGTCGGGTTGAAAGATAAATGCTACAACCTTGAAGGAACATGCAAAGCGAACGTAAATAGAACTAGGTCAAGTACCATCCATAAATACGAGGTCGACGTGAATGAGCTTGCGATGAAGTTCAGACTCGATGCATAAACCTGGAAAATGTATAGTGTATGTTTTTAAAAGGCTTTCCTTACATAAATGTGATTGTTTTCATCATGAAAAAGTTGCCACACTGAAGTTTATGCATGATGTTAGTGTATAAATGAAACTGCGATTTCAGATGACAGTTTACATAAAGTTGGTGTTCGTCATATCTTTCGATCTTAAATCCAGACATTCCGTAATCCTGTATTGGCCGGAGCATAACACAGCTATAAAACGAAAACATCAATATCGCCCGAAATATTCTGTATTGACCAAGTTGGCACTTCTGTATTGCACGGGTAGTTTTTATCCTATTAAGTTTTATAAATAAACTCATCATATATGTAGGACTCTAAAGTGCGATGGTACTCTAAAGTGCGATGGTCACGCTAAAGTGCGATAGTCTACGCTAAATTGCGATTGTGTCAGACGCTAAAGTGCGATGGTTGTTTTTTTAAGTGCGATCAGATGACACGCTAAAGTGTGATGGTATGACACGCTAAAGTGCAATGGTATGTGACATGCTAAAGTGCGATGGTATAACACGCTAAAGTGCGATGGTGTAACGGGAATGGGGTTCATGCAATGGTTTTGTTTTTGCTGTGTTTCTATTAGTTTCTCGTCTATTGTTTTGTTTATATCTCATGCCGTTGTCTTTCTCTTTTAAATTGTTTTATACTAGTCATTGTGTGGTCCTATATAGCTTGCTATGCGACGTGAGCCAAGGCTCCACGTTCAACTTCATAATGTTATTAGGTGCATACATCAACGACATATGGTCTTTATAGGATAGTTGTTTCATTGACAATTACATCACATCTTCTCATTTCTTTTTGTTTATTGTTTTGTATATAAATCAGTCCGTCATTTTTCTCGTTTGAATTGTTTTACACTGGTCGTTTTGATACCCTTTGGTCTTTATATAATACTATCTGCGGGGTTAGCCAACACTCGCGTTAAAAGCTATACAGTAACCTATAGTGAATTAAATTAATTTCATTTAGTCTTGGATATAGTCTTTTCTCAATAGGCAATCATATTATGATACTACACCTATGGTCGTTAGTTTACTGTCTTGTTGACGAGTATCCATCTATTTAACATACATGACGAACCATATTGTATAAAATTGTTTTATAAAATAATTCAATTAGAAGTAAAACAAGTAGCTTTTATTACACGCAAGTAAATGACATGAGATTACAAACATAGAAGTAGTTTCTAAATCAAATTGGGACGAATTAAATACTTTCACACTTGGTGTATTTTACCGTTTTCAATCTCTTTTACGGTATACACCTTCCCCTTATCGTCCGTTTCTATGTGTAAGAGAAGTCCTTTTTTCTAGTATCCCGACAGAAACACGTTTGTCCCCGCCGACAAGGCTGAATTTAGTTTAAAGTCTATAAGTCCTTAACAGCGGGATCAAATGTTTGCATTTCTGTTACTGTAGGTGTTTTTTTTTTTTTTGGAAATAACTCCTCCGGATACAAACTATTCTAGCACCGACCAAAATGTCCCGGACTGGGATCATTTGTTTTCCTTTCCTTTCTTTTCTTGTCTAGTAAAACACTTTCGTCTGCACAAACATCCTCGTTTACCGGCATGTCCATTTTGTATGTACAAACGGCTTTTAACGTCATAATGATATTTAACATCCATATTTTCGCGAACAAACGCACTTTCGCGGAAAAAACGCACTTTAGCGTATCGCGGCATCAGACTTTAGCGTGTTCCATTAAATAGCACATACCATCGCACTTTAGCGCATCAAACCATCGCACTTTAGCGTATGCCATCGCACTTTAGCGTGACCATCGCGTTTTAGCGTCCCCATCGCACTTTAGAGTCCTACATATATACCAGGATAAACATTTTGTACGGCAGACGTGCGTTATGTCTACAAAAGACTCATCAGTGACGCTCGGATCAGAACAGTTAAAAAGGACAATTAAATTTGAAGTTGAAGAACAGGGTAGTTAATTATGTATAGTATCAAAGGAGACAATTTAATGAAGTTAAATGAAACAGCAATCTAATAACATATTAAAACCATTAAGAAGTAAATATACGAGCTTTGAAATGAGACAGATGCATGTGCACATTAAGTATGAACGTGACTATTCTATGTAAACTTTTATTCATAGTTTTGAGCTTTGAAATTTCACCGTATCTCGACTTTTAACCATTTGTATTACATACATATATGTATGTTATGCTTATTTCAGGGATGCAGGCACTGAAAAGAGAAAACGTGGAGCTGAAGTCTAAGTTAAACTGTTTCATTTGCAGACAAAAACTATTCACACATGTATTGATTCCATGTAGCCATGTAGTGTGTGGTAATTGCGTTAAGTTGACATTTTGCTGCTGCAGTTTACGCATTGAAACATCACATCTGTGTACGTTACCGTCTATTTCACAAAATACAGAGCAAGAAACCTCGTTTTCGTCATCTGTCACGTCATCAGGCGCATTTTCTAGTGATTTAAACACCTCTTAGAACTATTCCTAATGAAACAATGATTTTACACATGGACAGATCTAGGAGTTCATTCAGTGAGTTATGTGGAGTTTATCAAACGTATTTTGTTATCTACCATAAATTATTTCCAGTTTATGACGACTAGTGATGCGGGGCTTTGTTTAAAAATTACCATAAAGATATTACATGTTATTTTGTAAGAAACACGTTTTCCATACTCCTTTGTATTAGCATCAGATCTAGATAAGCACTGTAAATTTTCTGACTAAGAGTTCATTAATATATTTGCTCTAAGGAATCATGTTTCAAACAAAAATAAAATTCTTGCTGTCCTTTTTATACTTTTGTCTGTCTTTTGCTAAGAAATAACAACTGACATATGCATTTAACGTTTTGTTTGAAATACTTTTCAAATTACAGATATACATTGTAACATTCGTTAACAACACTATAATGCATAACAAATACTGATTTTTGCAATAACAGTTCATTCATTCATTTCTATATAGTTGTATATGTTCAATGAAAATAAAATAAATATGATATGATATACTTTTGTCTAACCATGTTTGATGTGGTGAACAACTCATAGAAGGAGGTTGAAGATAGCGAATTGTATTTCATATGTATACAAACTCTACCTGTATTTCTTTGTTTACGTAACCATTTAACAACCGATATAAATTTATAAAACCTAAAATAAGAACTAATTATCATTTAATGCTATGAAAGATAGGTTTTCAATCTGGTTTTGATTTTAACGTCGCAGTATGGACAGAAATCTACACCGTTCGCACAGGTTTCACAAGTTACTCTGTGTCCACACTCAACAAACAATATTGACTTGGTACTTTTTTCACATCTAATGCACATCATATTTTTCTTCAGCTCTTTGTTGACTTCTCTGACTTTCTCTGGATCTGCAAGAAGTTTTGATGGTCATTCATTTTATAAGGAATTTTGATTTTATCTTGATGTTTGAATTCTAAATCTACGCTGCTCAATCTTCAATTATAAAAATAAGAAGATGTGGTATAATTGCCAATGAGTCAAGACTCCATCAGTCACCAACTGACATAGAATTTAATGCTATAGGTCGCTGTACGACCTTCAACAATGAGCATACCACATGATCGGCTATAAATAGCCCCGAATTGATAAATGTAGAAAATTCAAACGAGAAAACTAACGGACTGATTTCTGTACAAAACAATGTTCTAATACCAATACCTAATACTAAAAATTCTAATAATTGTGAAATTGGAATTGATTATCATACCGCTTGTACAATCATGCTAATTTGTAAGAAATGTAAATTACATCATTTACTCTTTATCACTTTTCCCTGGTTTTGTATTGCTAGTCATATAGTCATGTTCAATTATATACCTATGAACAAAAGTTACTCAAGTTTAAACTTAACTTTATCAAAAAATGTAACAAAAAGGAAAAACAGTTTCCAATGAAAACATTCAACGTAAATTATTTTAAAAAAAACCTACCATATGAAAATGAAATGATGTGGTATGATTGCCAATGAGACAACTCCCCACCAGAGATCAAATGACGCATAAGTTAACAACTAGAAGTCACCTTTCGGCCTTCAACAATTAGTAAAACACATACAACATATTAAGCCCCGAAAACAATTCAAACGAGAAAACTAACAGTCTTATCTATGTACAAAACAATAAACGAAAAACAAATATGATATACAGCAACAAACGAAAACCACCAAATTACAGGCTCCTAATTTTGAACAGGCAGATACATAACGTAGCGGTGTTAAACATGTCTGAGGGCGCTGCACCCTCCCTTAATCTGAGACAGTGGTGTAACAGCAGAACATAAGAAACTATAAAATTCAGTTGAATAGGGCTTAACTCTTCAGATCTATAAAAAGCAAAAACACAACTACCAAAACACTGAAGACTAAAAGTACAGATCTAAGAATACTCGAAAGCATATATAAACTAATAAAAATATCTTGCATCTAAGACTAAAATATCAATCAGTTCACATCCAACATCAAATGGATATGAAGTTAAGACTCATTAACAGTAAGAGAAAACATGATCTTGTGCAATGCCAAAATACACATATCGACAGAACGTAGGAGACGATTAAAATATCGTCGTCTCAATGAACAAAAGGGTCAACTTAATTTGAACAAAGTGATGACAGTTTATATTTCATGTTTTTGAGTGAAAAAAAATTAAAATCAACAATTGCGCAAATAAGAAAATTGGTGGTTTGCATTAAAATAATGGTTATGATGAGAAAACAACACTCTTTGAACATTAGACCAATTGTGCACTGTTTTATCCGAGTACCGTATATCAAATTTCATTTGATATTGAACATACATTGTCTTGGGTCTTTTGTTCCTTGTTGACTAGTATAGAATAAAAATTGCTCTAAAGGTGTGCATATTTATTATCTATGCGTGTGCCTGTTTAGATTTTTTTCTCTATTTTTGTCCATCTGTTTTCAACTTCTGTCGTAAAAGCTTTACAAAATTAATTATCGACTAATATCGAGAAACTTAGTAAATTAAAGTTGTTATGATTTTGGTTTTTTTATATTTATTTAATATTGTTCCGCGAGAACCCGTTAATAATATCAGACGTATGTAGTTTCTTGCCGTTAACTTTACAAAGTTTCTAAGTTTTTGGTCTGAATACATTATTCATATTACACTCAGTCTGGTCAAAATTGTTGCTGCTTTTGTTACTTATGTCAAATGTAGGGACCTATCTTAACGCACAGAAAGCTAACTCGGAGAGAACATGATATGTACCAATATGACAAAAGTTCCTTGATATAGTACTTAGGAAATAACCAATTCACTCATAGGATCAATCATTAATAATCGTATCAATGTTAACAATATCACACTGTTTAATATCTTAAACTGTTCCTTATATATTTTGTATAGTTCCTCGTATCTGTTTCGGGTGATCTGCTGTATTTCATTGAGTGTTTCCCATTTATCTCAATTGTTTGACTGAGTTCATTGCTAATAACATTTCTATTGTTTCGGTTGGTCGGTTGTGTTATTTCATTGTTGAATTTTTTGTAGTTTATTACTTTTTGTTTTCCTGTGTTGTGCTGAATGTTAACTTAATGTCATATGTATTATTTTGTTCTGGTTCTGTTGCTTGCAGTGGTTTTTTTTTACATCCATTAGGTTTCGTTTCTGTTATTGCATTGCCTTGTTGTATTGCGATTGAGTTGTCACTGTTACAACTTTTACTGTAAAGATCCTTCAATGTGTATTGTTCTCATGTTATAAGTGCATTTCCAAATTTACGATTGTCCTTTTATTATTTATTTATTTGTTTGTTTGTTTGTCTTTTATCTTTTTCTATGTTTTACAAGTTTAATAACATAGTGTACAGGTGACTTTTCCATCATATATTAACGATAAACATACCTTCTTCGTTTTGATTTTCATCGATTGACAATGCTGTAACATAAGAAAGTATGAATTTGAATAAAAACAAATGAAGAAATGTTTCCTTTTTAAAAAGTTATACAAAAACGATTAAACATACTAGTGCAAGTTCTTATATAACAAGAAAACAATTATAAATATAAATGTTGTTGAAATGTTATGTTTTCATATTCATTTAGAAGCTTCTCAGGAAGAATTAAAAAGGCTAGTGTTATCTCATAACGTTCCGCTATATAAATTATGTCCTCTTAAAAAGTAATTCAAAGTGTGGCGTCAAATTGCTCTGATATTATGCTTGACTTTACTTCTTTAAGTTGCTGTTATTTGACAGAGTACCAGAATGCACTACCACAAGGTAGTCAACCTGTCAAAACATTATATACTCCGGAGTTAAAAGTCGGTAATAAGAAAATAGTCTATTTTATGTCTATAAAACAGAAATTTCAGTAAAAGCCACATATCTTTTAGAGATACATGTATGTCAATTTACTATACCTAATTTTTTTTCTAAATGATGTGAATGTATGTGGGCTTATTCTATAGAATTACACTTTTTCTGATTGAGTATAACATATTTCAAGGTGTTCACAAACTACTATATAGATATAAGAAGATGTGGTATGAGTGCCAATAAGACAACCCTCCATCCAAGTCAAAATTTATAAAAGTAAACCATTATAGGTCAAAGTACGGTCTTCAACACGGAGCCTTGGCTCACACCGAACAGCAAGCTATACATTGTTTTTAAATTATAGATCTTTTTAAAGCAGTGCAGAAATCAAATATGTTGTACACCACTAAAGAGTATTGTGATAATTTACCTCCAAACTGTAGTTTTAGCTTTTCTGTTTCGTGTCTTTCTATTAAAATTCTTAACAGGTCTTCAGCATTGTAATGAATGTTTCCTACAACGATTGCAAACCAAAATATAGTTGTAAACATGTCTGAAATAATATATGATAATGAAAACAACAAAAACAGTCACATGTTTTCTATTTATAAAAAAAACCTGTACAAAGTAAATGCACCCAGTTTCGATCTCGGTCATGAAATTGTTACAGTTATAAACTTTTGAATTGCTAAGTTTATTTTGTTTTGTCATGATTTTTCTAACGCTCAATTTTAATGCAAAACTACTTAGTTGTTGCTCAAACTTGAACAGGTTTAGTTGTATATTGTACTCTCTATTCATATGAAACTAAGCAGGGAAAAATTATTTCAATATCAAATTGCTTATTTTTATTTCTTCTGGTTTAATATGGTTTTTTTTTTTATCGAGACATTATTGGTTCCTGTTACATGCAAATCCCTCAATGCAGTAGAAATCGCCAATTATTCATGACTAAAATGCGCCCCTCAGCAAGAACGTTTTCATACAGTATTGTGTTAGTGTAATGGCGTGGACCAGTATTTAAGATTTGTAGTAGATAGGGAATAAACTTCTGTTTTATAATATATATTTTCAATTTTGCTAAATGCTATGAAAACATTTTGAGAAGGTGTAAGATGGTTTTTCTTCCGTACATACGTTAAAAACCTATAAGACTAGATTGATTCTAGGCTTAAAACACTTCTTATGGAGTTCGTGCGATTCCCTAAGTGATTGTATTCACCTTGATTTGTATCTCCTAAATTTAGGTAACTACTGTTGCCTCAAATTTATTGGACAGTACTAGCTCTTTCCCTCCGTTAACAATTTCACGCTTACAACAAAAACAAATTGAGAGAATAGTATGAACTCAAAACGAATCGAGACCGTAAGTGACATGTTAATACTTATATAAACTGTAGTTTTCCTTGTTTGGTGTCAATGGATTGTTGTGCCTAGATAATAGATATATATTGTGAATATTTTGGCTACCTTCATGTTTTGTGTACTCATTAGCTGCATATATAATATCTTTCATTTGAAATCCCATATCAAGAATAGATTTGACGATCGCTCCGTTTCGAATTGCTGAAAAAGATAAAGACAACAAGTTTTCATGGATTGTATAGTTTATCCGTTGGATGATCATGAGAACTGATTGATATTTAAATCTGAAAAAAAACATCGTTTATTCATTAGTTCAATTTGGGCTTTGAACCAGCTTTCAGTAACTGTGAGTACTCTTAGATCTGTCCTTTTTGTCTTTTGTTTTAAAGTCTGTGTTATATAATTTTGTGGCTAGTTGCAATATGATGAGTCAACCCCTTTCCAACTGGTTTTTACCGTATATTATTGTGTTTTTCTGTTATAATATGGATTCTTCATGTGTCTTTCCAAAGCCAGTAGAGGGTAACCTATTCAGCTATTGTCGTTTGTTGCACTTTGTCACAAAAGCTTCCGTTTATTATGTCATAATTAATCAAGCCGTTAGTTTCTCTGTTTCGCATTGTGTCATCTTAGGATTTAAAAGCTTTCAATGTGGTATGTTTTCTACTCATTGTTGAAGGAAGTACAGTGACTTGTAGTTATCGTTTGGACTTCGGTTGAAAGTAGTCTCTTTGGTAATCGTGCAATATCTCCTATATGTATATTAGTCTATATATAAGCTACTCTTCGTCAAATTTTATTATATCTTTTTTAAATCAACAGACATATGACATTGTGTTGGCTTTTATTTGCTCCAAAACAAAATTACAAATTTATTCTTATGTTTTAATCATTTCATAATCCAGGTTTTTATATAAAAATATAGAAATCCTGATTGTTACAAAATTAACTTTTTCACAAGCATCATACCATCGATTACTTGAGTAATGTATAACTATTCAGGTTATCAAAATAAACAAGCTACTGTCATTTAAAGTATCAAATGTGGGTATTGTCAGCTGCATTTAATTTATTATTCCTAGATGGTCGCTTTTGGACGGAGATTTGAGGTTTCGTCCAAAATAATGATGTTGCGCTAGTCAATTGAGCATCGTCATGAGATAACTACTGGGGAAATCTTACTTAAAGGAGATGTGGGGTAAACGAAAATAAGTAGGCAACCCAACGATGAAAATAACCAAAAGTTATATATGTATGATAAATGACTTACAAGTTTCAGTTTTCGGTTCCTGTGTTTCTGTTTGAGCGGCAGTCTACAAAAATATTGGTCAATAGTAAAACTATTACTAATACTTTAAACTCAACAATTGGGAAATAATATGATTAACTGTATGTCTAAGTATAATAAACCATAAGTGGAACATCATTCATACTGTGCTTCAAAAGGTCATTGATGTTTCATGTGTATATATAGTAACATGTAAATTATCGGAAACAGAAACCAAACAAATTTTAACATTTAAAACGGATATGAATTTCCGTCGAAATATATCTTCCTTTTACTAAGAAAATAACCACTAGCATAGCTAGGCCTCTTTGAAATTGTTCCTTAACATTTTTACTGTATTACCGCAAAAGACAAACTGAAAGGAAAATGTATTCATGTTGATTAAATGTTTATTCTGTTATAAATGACACTCACTTCATATTTAGCTTTAATTTCGTCTATAAACTCTCGCCCTTTCATTTTGATGACAAATTTACAGAATGGAAACCATCGCGCATGCTCCTCCCATGGTACGTCATTTGGTTCCCAGTTACGTAGTCCTCCGTCACAATAATGACAACGAACAGTGTCTTCTTCACCTATAGAAGAAGGAACTCTGAGTAATTTGTCATTTTTAAAATAAATGTAAAAGTATTTTGAAAGGTGTCTCACCTGTAAAAATTTTAAAAAATTCCCTTATATTTCAAATTATTTGGTTTATTTGGTTGATGTCCAGTGAGTCCAAAAATGTTAATATATTAGTTTCAAGATTTATTAGTGCTTGTTTTGAAATAAAAGAAAATTTGCACTCCAGTGACTAAATATACATGTAGTAGTGATGTGGTTTATGTTTAATGTATTGCAGAAGGTTAATGTTCTATTAATTATTTTCAATTGCATTTCATAAAGTATAAGTATTCGTATTTGTATTCACGTAAAGTCACAGGTTCTGGAAATTCATAATACTTTTTTTGTTAATGGAAACAATGTATTTAAGTCCGTCGGGAATTTTAAATAATCAAGTGACAGGAAACTTTATAAGATCAAGCATACACTTCACTCCTGTTGAATAAATAAATAAACATTGATTTATTTACAATACAAACAAATGTTTCATTTGCAGGCTTTTGATGTCCTTTTATGATAGGAAGTTTTTGGGATACTTTATTTTTGAACATTTTAATATTTGGTATTGCACATCACTGCATGAAAAAAAAACTATTATTTTGAAATTACCATACGGTTTCTTATCTTATTTATTTGTCTCACACATGTTTGTTGCCAAAGCTGATTGACTGCTAGACATTGTCATTAAAGGGATCAAAAGTCCGGGAGGTTGATGAAGCTTATACTTTCTGACATTTTGTATCAATACTTTAATATTTAATACCTAAAACTTTTGTTTATTTTAATATGGGAGGGAATGTTAACTACGGTTCTTCAATTAAAATAACATTGTGATCTATTCCTTAATGATAAAGATATGGATTAAGTGTCCGTGTGTTTGTGAGTGTATGTATGTGTTACCTAATACTACCAGTATCGTTCAATCTTAACCAACACCAGAACTCTACTTATTTGCAATTACCTTCATAAAAGAAGCCGGCATCGGCCAGCATCTCTGCTGTCTGTTCAATATCACTCCGCCAAACTCCTTCAAAAGTAGCCATTCTAGACAGCTTGTCGTCAAATGCTGCATGTTTAGGATTATATATCTGTAAAAAATTAATTTCACTTAAATGTTTTGGACACTTATTTCCTTCCAAAAAGCTATAGAATTTAACCATAATGCAGTTTACCAGTGCGTAAATTTACTCAAGTATTTAAACGTTAGACCATAAAAGGCATCGAGAGGGAGGGTTCGGTGCCAGCAAACATGTTTACCCTGCCACATCCTGTATGTGCCTGTCCCAAGTCTGGAGCCCGTAATTCAGTGATTGTTGTTTGTTGCTGTTTATCATATATTATTGTTTTGTACATAAATCAGGCCGTTTGTTTCCTCGTTTGAAAAGTTTTACATTTGTCATTTCTGGGTCTTTTAAAGTTTACTATGCGATATGGGTGTTTCTCATTGTTGAGGGTCGAACAGTGACATATAGTTGTTAACTTTTACCTTATTTGGTCTTTGTTGAAAAGTTGTCGCATTGGAAATCAAACCACATCTTCTTATTTTTACATTGAAAATATTAAGTGTCTTCCCTTTTAATCAGTCTGTTGATAAATGTTGTGGCAGAAATATTCAGCAATGCGTTACATTATGCAAAACAAGACAAAATTGGAGATATTGAAACATAAATTAATTTTATTCACAGAAATCATTAATTTTTACATGCATGTATTCCTACCTTACGCCATTCCAACTGGATCTTTTCTACAAAATCTTTTCCCTTTTCATGAAGAAGAAACCAGCATTTTGGGCTGTGTCGGGAATGTTCTGTCCATGGATCATCCGACACATCCCATTCAGCCAATCCCAAGTCACAACAGAAACAACGAACAATATCACCCTCCCCAGTATAGAAATATCCACTTTCTGATAAATATTTAGGATTTTGTTTTTCTCCAAATTTCCATTTGTCATAAGTCTTCAATCGAACTTCCAGAAAGGAATAACGTGGATATTTAAAAACTATTCCTTTTGGTGGATGTAAAGAATCATGTTGTTCCAAGGTTACTTTTATACAATATGACGGATCATTCATATCATTTTCAACGTTCAAATCTGGATTGTCCATGTGAATTTTCTCTTTCGAATTCTTATCCTCATTTATACGTGATTTAAAATAATAACCAACATCTTTAAGAAATTGACATTGGGGATTAAGTTCTGCATGTTTATCAAGTGCTTTGTCAGTAGCCTTCCAGTCCTTTACATCTGTATTGATTCCACAATAAGAACATTGTAACTTTAAATCATCTCCTAAGAAAAAAAAACCAGCATTTACAAGTTCTGATGGCCATCTTTCGGCTTGAGACCAATTTGCGAATGAATTGGAGCGCTGTTGGCGAGTTTCCAAAGGACAAGTATGCCTTTCACGCGAGAATGGGTTGTAAACGAGATTTAAACACGCAGATGTATTTCTCCTTGGTTGCATGACCCGCGTTTTCCTTTCGGCACTTGCCATAACATTTTCGCATTGGTATTCCGGCATACGTTTAAAATGTTTTTGGTTTGAAAGACGTGTTATTTTTCTAACTGTCAAATCAAAAGCAGGATTATGATGGTTTCTACAAACTGATTTATTGCATTTGGTCGAAATGTTCGTTTCTTGGGAATATTTATCATATTTTGACTCCTGATAACATCCAGCATCATCATCATTGCCAAAAGTATTGAAATATTCACCAGAAGAAGCCGTCAACTTTGAATGAACAGTCATGTCTGTAGTAGTTACAATCCTACAATATTGAAACAGATATAAAATAAAACTTTATAATTATTTTTCGAAAAGTTTCCTTAATCTATTTGGCTTTAAAAATATTTTAAGGACAATCCATTTTCCTTCTTAGTGCAGTAAATTTTCTAACATTTTTATTCTTAATATATATACTAAATACCTAATATGGAAATTTTCACTTTCATAAGTATTAAAGTGTTAAAATGAGACTTCATAACGAAAATAAATATGTTGATAATTATCATATGGTATTATCACGATGATCAACAGGAGAATACTTGATTTAAATTTTGGCTGATGCTACTTCAAAATTCCATTTTTTCTATGACAATGTATAATCAATTAAGGTTATCAAAAATATAAGAAAACATAAATAAACAATATGAATTGCAATAAAATTGTGATTTGATTTTCCTGTTGTGTACAAGCTATCGATCGATCATGTCAAATTGTTGGGTTTACCGAATGTTTTTAAAAATAGAGTTCTTAAAATAGATTTTAAAATATTTTTGGAATTTTTCAATTTAAATACTGGACTGGTGAACTATGATGCTTGATTTTTAATACTGTGAATTATCACGATCTTGATTGGCAACTACTATGAAACAAGCCAAAAAAATTGGCTTGCACACAGTGTCGAACGTTTTCCTCGTTTTGAAAAATCATATTTTAGGGACAGACAAAAAAACGATCAATTATAACAAAACGACAAACAAATCCACAAAACATTACATAGAAATCTGAAAATAACGAACGCGAATCCAACCAAAACAAAGGGTGATCTCAGGTGTTCGATCCGGAACGGTAGGCAGATCCTGCTCCAAATGTGGCACCCATCATGTTGAATTGGACAAGTAGGACAGAGCATTTGTGTAGAAAACCGAAAAGTTATTTTCAAAACTTTTTTTTTTTCTTTTTTCTTCTTTTTGGCCAGTAAATTTAATAAAATTGAAAGTCTAAGACGCCTATACAATAACATTGAAACAGTATATAAATACATCCGAAATATCAAATAAAAATAGGGAGTTACAGGCCTTATTTTCTTCAAAACTTCCAAAAAAAAAAAACACAAATTGTCTTATCAAATGCAATATAATTATGTACTCTTGATTTAAAAAGGATTTTTTTTTTCGGAAAATTTTAAATACAATTTAACATTATTTACTTTTGATAGCTTAATCTTTAAATTTCAAGTTTTAGATATTTCTGTTGTATATCGGATGAAATATTTTTGAACCAAAAAAGTATTTTTGCAACATGCCCAGAAGGGATGCTCAGAAAAAGACACCCGCTCTACCATAATTAAATAAAATTGATACAGTCCTGTGAAATAGTTTACCATTATATCATCCTTAGACACATTGTTTTGCAATGTGTATATACATATATGTGTACTTTTTGTGTCCCAAATAAAGATACTATCTCATCTTAGTTCCCTCTGTTCATGTTACCCCACTCACGTATCAATTTCTATATTAAAACTCACCGATCCCAGCGTAAAAATAATGTTGTAATGTAAGTACAGATCTTCTGAAGCTGGCGTTTCCAGAATAAACACCAATTTCACATAAATACACTACCATATCAAAAATATAAATGGAATATAATCTTTCCTGAGAGTTGGTTTAATCATACTTTATTGATCATGAATATGTAGTAATTAAATCTTCCTCATAGTCATACGAATTTTCCTTGTATATTAGAGGGAAGTGATTATGTGCAGATTTAGAAAATACCATTGATGCATGGTTTCGGCTAGAATTTTCAATCTTTACATATATTATAGAAAGATTTTTTTTTAAAGTTCTGTGTAAATAGTATTTTGTATAACTTAGAAATATTCATCGATGCATAACTATTTACTTGGGTTTTTAGTCCCTTCTACGTGTAATTGTCGTTTATATATGTTACTTCGTTGGTTTGTGTGTTTGTCCTTTCTCAACATCCAAATCACGCAATAACAGACAAATGAGCATCTTCGTCATTCGGTCTCTGGTGAATAGTTGTCTCATTGGCAATCATACCACATCTTCTTATTTTTATATTCATACACCAATCCCTTGTTCAATTGCTTTAGATTCTTGAAGAAAAGGTTGTATATATCTATGTAGCAGACGAATTCAGAATTTTGATTTTTGATTCAGTAATTAAAAGTTTTCCATAAGGTCTGATCTTATAAAAGTTATAGACAAGATAAACTACAGGAACAGGAGTGAATGCATTGATCATGACAGCAACTGGTCATGTGTTTTATTCATAATTCTAGACAACAAAGAACGTCTTTGACTTTTCATTTGTATTTGAGGTACTGTTACTGATTATAACAATTGAATGGTTGTTGTGGATATAACTTGTACCGTCCTCTGTACAGGTTGGATTATGAAATACCTGTTTACTGTAGAAAACAATTTCTTTTTAATTTATTTTCAAACAAATTCTGACAAAAAAAAATTCAGAGTTCGTTTAACAATGAGGATAATAAGGAATATAGATTGAGCTATCGCATACAAAATTTGAATTTTTAATTTCAAATTTAATTTGAACCGTAATCGGCTCTCCGACATTTGAAAATGGACTCTTAAATTGTGGCTGGTGGTCTATCAATGGTAACACCACCTATATAGAACCCATGCAGGACTCTTTTTACTCCGCCATACCTTTACCATCTTATGTAAATAATCAAGTATCTACATGTACATGCTAAAGAACGCAACTCAAAATGTGAATCCATCCGCGATTCAATACAAGCATGGTGATCTTACGTTATCGTCTTTCCGACAATATTAGATTCATATTGTACATCAGCGTTATGATTTGATTTTGATTTTGGTGTTTTAACGCCACTTTTAGCACCGCTTTTGGGCTATTTCGTGGCGGCCAGTTTTTATTGGTGGAGGAAGCCGGGTGCCCGGAGAAACCACCGACCTTCGATAGGAAAACTGACAATCAGCGTTATGGTAGTAGAAGAAAAAGACTGCGATGTGGTATAACATGTATAAAGTAATATACGCTCACATTTTCAAAAAATTAATTTGAATACAACAACTCAACGTTGAATGACCCGCGACTATCAGTGACTAGCTCCACACATGCATCAATTTTTACAGCTACGTATAGGAAATCGTAATGCGTGCGTGTGTGTATGTGTGTGCGTGTTCCGGTCTTTACAAATCATTTTCTGAAAAAAATGGATACGTATCATGCGGAACAAATTGTAATTATAATTGAAACTGAAAGAGAGGTTGAGCTATTTATTTTCTTGTATTTGTTTCGCTCAAAGGAGCAACATTTAAACATCTAATTACTTTTTTTAAAAGATTTGTGTGTACTTCAAAATTACCCTTAACTTCAATAAACAAAATGCCTTAAGGGAGTGGTAGTCCATCTTGTCCCCTTATGTGTATGTCCGCGAAGCCAGTCACATGTAATCTAGCGGTTGTTATTGGTATGAATCTGAGATATGTGTTGTTCGTTCATTCAGTTATTATATAAACATTGCTGTTTGTTTTCCCTTTTGAATTGTTTCACAGTTTGTCATACCGTGATCTTTGATAGCTTAATATACGGTATGTGTTTTGACCATTGTTGAAGGTCGTAAAATGACCTGTAATTGTTCAAATCTTTGTCCTTTTTTATACATATATGTCTTTTTTATCAATCAAATCCCATTGTCTACTTTTTATAAAGTTTGCATCTGAAATACAACTGAAAAAAACGGATGTGTGTGTTTAACCAGTAAATACATAAATATGTGAAAAATTATGTTTGTGAAATGAACATTTAAGAACAAGATACTTCTAAAATACTGACCTCAGTTCTTACAAGTTATAATAATGTGTACCATACGTCTGGTGGTGTTGTCTCATGAAAATAAAATAGTTACAATTTGTATACGCAAGGAAACAGTTAGCCGAAGTTATGATACTTGACATGGAAATATTATCTAATTTTCAAGAAATCCGTGATATTCATTTTTTGTTTCGCATTTTATTAGGAATTTTGCAGGGACTGTTTACTGTTTATCGATGACACAGTCTATTGATCTACATTTTTAGTGTGTCCATTTCACAGGAGGCAAGTTCGTTGGTTCTCGTAATATGGGTCCGTTGAATAGTTAAATGGAAACACATTGAGAAGTTATAGAATTTTTATAAATAGTCACATTACTAGTCAACCGTTCATTTGGCAAAGCGCAAACAGTTTTACTAATGGATATGCTACTATAGGAATGCAATATGATAAGTTAGAAATTATCAAAAGTAAATGTTATTGTAGATATACTAGTAGTTCCCCTTACTCTTGTGTTATTTCAAGCTAACGTTTTGCAAATAAACGACACAAAAATGGTCCGATAATGAGTAACTTTTCTTTAACCTCGATCTTTTGATTGGTCCGCTGAGAGTAAAACTTAATATTGAATTCTTTTTTTAAAAAAGAGGGGTCTATCGATATTACATATAGACACACTGTCGATAAAAAGTTCAAAACGGTACTAGTAATCATGCACACCGTTACTGTAACAACGAAACGTGTAAAAAATGTACAACACGATGCTCTTAGTCATAATTATATCTCTTCTGACTCTTCGTTAAGTGCTTTAAAAATTGTCCTTTTTCGTAATTGCTTTTTCCTTTTTTATAGCACTCCTGTTTAATTGCCCAATCCAGCCCTAGGGCACCAGGGCACCATTCCATAGATTTACTAGGACGCAATATGCAAATTATAAGGGTTCACTAGTCAAACAAATGAAATCTAAGCGCGCATTTGTTGCAGTCAAACTGGTTTTATTTTACGGTTTCGGTTTTTGAATGGTTTAAATAAAATTGAGAATGGAAATGGGGAATATGTCAAAGAGACAACAACCCGACCAAAGAGCAGACAACAGCCGAATTCCACCGATGGGTCTTCAACGCAGCGAGAAAATCCCGCACCCGGAGGTGGTCCTCAGCTGGCCCCTAAATAAAATTGTGTACTAGTTCAGTGAAAATGGACGTCACACTAAACTCCAAAACATATAAATGAACTAAAATTAAAAAAAACATAACAAAGGCCAGAGGCTCCTGACTTGGGACAGGCGCAAAAATGCGGCGGGGTTAAACATGTTTTGTGAGATCTCAACCCTCCCCCTATACCTCTAGCCAATGTAGAATAAAGAAACACATAGCAATACGCACAGTAAAACTCAGTTTAAAAAGTCCGAGTCCGATGTCAGAATAGGTAACAAAAGAAACTAAGCAAAATGACAATGATACATAAATTAACAAAGGACTACTAGCAGTTACTGACATGCCAGCTCCAGACCTCAATTAAACTGATTGAATGATTATAAGATTGAGAATGGAAATGGGGAATGTGTCAAAGAGACAACAACCCGACCACAGAACAGACAATAACAGAAGGTCATCAATAGGTCTTCAATGCAGCGAGAAATTCCCGCACCCCGAAGCGTCCTTAAGCTGGCCCCTAAACAAATATATATACTAGTTCAGTGATAATGGACGTCATACTAAACTCCAAATTATACACAAGAAACTAAAAGTAAAAATAATACAAGACTAACAAAGGCCAGAGGCTCCTGACTTGGGACAGGCGCAAAAATGCGGCGGGGTTAAACATGTTTATGAGATCTCAACCCTCCCCCTATACCTCTAGCCAATGTAGAAATCAATATGAAAATCAAGTACAATCCCTCCCGTTAGGGTATTAGTATCATACCATCATAAAATATATGAGAATAAAATTGAGAATGGAAATGGGGAATGTGTCAAAGAGACAACAACCCGACCATAGAGTAGACAACAGCCGAAGGCCATCAATGGGTCTTCAATGCAGCGAGAAACTCCCGCACCCGGAGGCGTCCTTCAGCTGGCCCCTAAACAAATATGTATACTAGTTTAGTGATAATGGACGTCATACTAAATTCCAAATTATACACAAGAAACTAAAATTAAAAATGATACAAGAGAACATAACCCGTATCATGCCAACAACTGGTTTTAGAATAAATGTGTTTATTTCCGATGCAAAGACCCTATGAGTGAATCAATATTAATACCAATATATGCAATGCTTAATGACCTGACAACAGTATCGTAGCTATATCCTTTCCGAATAAGTCTGTTTAAAGGTTTGGTTAGCCTTTGAGGTGAATGCCGACATTTTTGTGCTCTGTAAAGAATATTACCATAAAATATTGGATGTGAAATACCTGAACGTATAAGATGTCTGCATGTTGATTTATATTTACGAATGATGTCCTTGTACCGATGATAAAATTTAGTAAATGTTTTGACTAGTTTGTGTTATCGAAAACCCTGGTGTAATAATTTTTCAGTAATACAGAGATTTCTTTCGTTGAAATCAAATACGTTGTTACATACACGAGCGAATCGATCAAGTTGAGATATATAAACACCATAAGATGGTGACAAGGGAACTCCACCATCTAAAAATGGATAATTAACAATAGGAAATGAAAAATCATCTCTTTTATCATAAATTTTGGTATTAAGCTTCCCGTTTAAGATATAGATATCAAGATCCAGGAAAGGGCAGTGTTCATTGTTAGTATTAGCTTTATTTAAAGTCAATTCGGCAGGATAAATCTCTTTAGTGTACATACTGAATTCGTCATTATTGAGAGCCAATATATCATCTAAATATCTAAAAGTGTTATTAAATTTTTGAATCAGATGTTGTTTCGATGGGTCTTTGCTGTTTTAGTCATAAATTGTAACTCATAACAGTACAGAAACAGATCCGCAATAAGTGGTGCACAGTTAGTCCCCATGGGAATTCCGATAACCTGACGATATACGGAATCTCCATAGCGAACAAAAATGTTATCTAGTAAAAATTCAAGGGGTTTAAAACTGATTTTTGTTTATCAGTTTTGGAACAAATCATAAGTTTTGATATAAATTTGTTAAACTGTTCAAACCACACGAGGAGATACTGACTATACTACTACTATAATAATAATTAATAAGTTCCGCATCATTAAACACTGGTTAAAATTGATATTGCTGATATGGTTATTTAGTATTATAATTTATACTTCACGTAAAAATGCCAGATTTTAATTGCTTAATACGAGGGAGAAAATTTACTCTACCCATTGCTCAGCGGTAGACAATTTTTTTAATGTCACCCTCGCGTGCAGACCAATCAAAAATCGATAATTTGTAGGATACTGAATTGAATTTACATCAATGAATTAAAGACAATGTCCAAGGTCATTTATATAGTGTTGGTCGCTTGAGACTTGAATATCTCAAGTGACTTAGCTGTGGTGATATATACCCGGAAGCAGTTACAGTTCCAGACCTTGACGATGTTTACGAACAAATACGTCATCATGATCATAAAAAGTCTGGAAACAAAAATACGTGACCTCGTGCAATGCCAAAATATGAGTAAATAGTATTTACAGGATGTAGGATCAAGAATGCTCATAAACTGTAATATATTGCAATAATATAGTTATATTTTAATTTTTCAACCAAAAAAAATCAATTTTAGTACCGATAAAAACAATATTTAAAGGTTTTACTACGGTGTTATATTGATAAATTTTAAGAATAAATTTATTAAAAGTATCAATGCAAGTTTTTCCAGGTCTTCTTGGAGTTTATTGCAGTCGTTCTCTGAGGAAATTGTCAAATTGACTACAGATTCGTCCAGAATTGCAAATAGCCAAGTATTATTGAGTGGAGACGTTGTCACGGCAGGTCTTTTAATGTAAAAACAGAATAAAAAAAAGTTAAAAGGGATGAATTAAGTACGAAGTTGGGGAGCATTGAGGAGCGTTAGTATAACAAATTGCCAAATGCTTTAGAAAGTCTAGGGTAACTGCTGGCAGATCTGTTTTATACGTTTGTTTTCCGTTTTCCAGATGTTTTATAGTATCATCAATCACTCATGATCCCATGTTTGAAGAGGGTATAAGATGTTATTTGCCTCTGCGTGTTTAGTGATGTTACCTGTAACTTTATACTCTATTTTACAACAGATTCATGTTACAGATCAATATCTGTTATTTGTGCCTGTAGTTTGCTATCACAATCTATATATGTAATAAGGATATGAGGTATGACTGCCATGAGACAACTATCCACCAGAGACAGTACTTTTAGTAATATTTTTTTTAATTTTTTTTTACTTGTTTTGCCATTCTATTATTTGTGATGATAACGTTCACCCTAGCATTTTTTAATCGATCTAAATTTTAATCGATCTATATAAAACCAGTTAGCGTTCACATTGTATTTAATCTTAAGTTAACGATCTCTATCCGTCTAATCTGAACCTCTGCGTTTACACTACAAGTAAACAAAACTGAAAACACTGTGCCGTATAAATAGAAATATTTAATCAAATTAATAAGTTGATACACATGTTTGCAAAAAAATAATGGATGAAGTTATTGAATTACAAGTTCAAATGTTGATATTGCTGTTCTTACAGTTTTCGTTAACTTTCAAACCAAAAATTTTAGCAAGGAATTAAGTTATAACATCAAAAAGACGCTGATTTGAAAATTTATGCTACGGCGATGGTAACTACATGTATTTCCCGTTTGTTTTTAGTTGCATGTACAAAAAGGTCTGTAAAATGGGTTCTCAACTAAAATTTCAAATTCTCATGTACAGTTTTTTTCATACTTTCCGTGAAATAACTAGGAAATAGCATATTTCAATGAAAAGATGCTAAATTTGAATAATTGGTCAAATATGTTCTCAATTTTTTGATTGCTTTCATATTTTGTATAATGTGGCATCTTTTTATAGTACGTATGCTATCTGTTTGATTTTGTATGCTTCCAGCATTAAAATTTGATGTAGATGCTGTTGTTAAAATAATAGTGTACTGGGGCATCTAACTATTACTAGGATGCTAGTTTTGCATATATTTTATTTTTATATTTTGAAGCTATATGCTGCTACTGCATGTTCTATATTTTCTTTTTTTGGATGCTGGAATTCCATTAAATTGGAATGTTGGCATCCCATTTTTTTTTTTGGATGCTGGCATCCCGTCATATTGGGATGCTGGCATCCCGTTTTGTTGGGATGCTGGCATCCCGAAAAAGCTGGATGCTGGCATCCAAACTGGAGTGCAGACATCGCAAAATATCCAAATGCTGTAATCCTACAAGTTCTGTTTGATACTGTTTTCCGAATATTTATACATGAACGAAATTCGGAATTTTGAGTACACCAAGAATGTGTCTTGTAAATGATCCTAAAACCGTTTTTGGAATACTATAAAAAAGACTCTTGAATGTGAAGCTGAAAACGTGAATACTTTGTTTATTTCCTTGTATTTCGTTCACGATGATAACTTCCATAATTTTTATATAATGCAAAAAATAAAACAACAACAAAAAAACGTGTTGTTGTTTTCCTCCCAACACTTTATTTGATGACGTCAGGGATGTTATGACGTGAATGTGATTTGCCATCATGCGTAGAGATTCAGAGACTGTAAACATAACGAGGAATCAATTCATAAGTATACATCTACCCGATATTCTTGAAAAGTAATGAAAAAAGATAACCCTTTTAATATTCTCTTATTTATTAGTTGTTCTAGTGTTTAATACTGTAAGCACATGCACTATTTTTCTGCGCTAATTGCGGTAAATCCCACCCGCATGACGTCATGTAAACATTTTGTTTAAAATTCGTAAAGTGGACATGGTTGCAAGAGGAAGGCAATCTCCGGCGCAGAGTTCATATCCGTTCCATACATGCTCCGCAATACTGCACTTAATATGACCTCTGCCATACATTGTCCGACCCCATGAGGAAATTTCCTCATGGCCGACAAGCATTCGGTATTCTCTGCAAAGTCCCTTGCGTGATACACAACCTAGCGAGGATTGTCGAAACAAATTTGCGGAAGGTTAGGAGTAATCAGGTAAAGTGGCGATGGCGGAAATTATGAGAATCATCTCATCGCTTCATCTACTTCAACTAGGATTGTCGCCAAATTGAAGTTTAAAAATTACTTTGACGAAACGTGCATCTGACGTAAACACAAAATTTCAATCCTGGTAACTATGAGGAGTATATTTGAAGCGAAAAAAAAAGAAATTCTATGAATTTTGCCAACAGGCTACATGTAGGCTGAGACTACTATACTGTGTTATAGTAGTCTCAGATGTAGGCTACGGCAATCTTGAGTCTTTCAAGTATTTTATCACTCGGTTAGCACTTTTGATCCTGGTCTTGGATGGTAGTTGTCCATTCAGCAGCTCTGTGTACTCCACAGGGTTTGTTACAATTTGCCGGGTTCATATATACATAAGAAACCCCAAAATCACACTTCAGTTTATGTCATATATAGTGCCGTGATAGACATATTAATAGAAGCATAGGCGGATCCAGGGCCTTGCCCTCCTTTTCTTGAGAAAAAATGGTTGATTATATAGGGATTCGCTGAAGCATGACTGGAGTGGGCTCCGTTGGCTCAGTCAGATAACTCCCCCCTTTTTATGAAAAGTTCTGGATCCGCCACTGAGGAGACAAATTATCCAGTGGAAACAAAGTACATGTAAGTGAAAGTCTTATTGAAACAATGATTTGAAACAAAGTTGCAAAGAAGGTTCTACCCTTGTAATTTTTTTCGTTTTTGTATAGATAAAAGCAAACCCAGCAAATTGTAACAAAACCCCTCCCTGTGTTCCAAAGTTTTTGCAAAAAGAAAAAAATTAGAAATAAAGAAAATCTAAGGTTGGGAAGTCTGGAATAAAGTGCTAGGTATTACTATAAGGCCACACTTAGAAATATTTTGGTTTGCCCGATTGTTGAGACAGTGGGTAGGTAGGTAGGTAGACATTTCCTTTTTTTTTCAACAAAAAGAAATTGAAGTATCAGATGTTTATTAGCCTATCTGATTAAAAAAAGAAACTTCTTCAAATCAGGACAATAAAAGATTTTGATTAGGCAGCTATTTTCTGGGTAGGTAGGGTTAGGGCAAGCAAACATATTCTTTTTTATGGTCCAATGTATCCATACCATAAGAATCCATTAAACTTCCATTAAAAAAAGGTAAATGGTAAATATTAACAAACCTCTGTGATACCTGTATATTAAACAGCATAACCCTTTGTCAGAGGGAAAGCCTGTCATAGCTTGTTGTTCCTTACCTTATAAAAGTTCCTGCTACCAAATGAGAAAAATATATTGCTTTGCTTCTATGAATAGGCTTGCCTATTCTTGTGCAAGCATTCTACAGTACATAGACACCTACATGTATATGAAATAATTCTTTCAAATTCTGAATCTTGCAGTATAACACATGACAATGATTTTATTACTCTACTTTTATTCTTGCATTTTGACCCCTTCTCTAATGTATCATATAATCTTCACTTTTACTGCACATTAACCAATGTCTATTATTTAATATACATGATTGGGGACTGGGTTTTAAGCTAACAGATACCTCGGTAGCTGTTACACCCAAATTAAGTCCTGATACTCTTGGCATTATCAATAATTGATATTGGAGTTGTGTGCATTAAACCAGTGATGAATATATGTACTGTAAATCAATTGTTATTATTTCAAGTTGAAAAAAATTCTGGACTTATTATCACAGCTAAAAAAATATTGTCTCACTAGCAACAAACACATCTCATATTTTTTATTCAGTAAGCCAACAAAACCTGGAAGCAACATTGAGCTTAAATTTATCATCTAGTAAAACATTGTACATGCCATATTGAATTCAGAATAAATTCAAACCCATTGTCAGCACATTCACATACCCCATGTCCCCACATTGTCACTGGACAAACATCTACCTAGTATGTCCTTGTTGTCTTCAAAGCTTAATAAGATTTTCATGTGAGGTTTCATAGAATTTGCAATGAAAAACTATTGCAGAAGTATAATTGAGGCCAATAAGTTCAAAGGGGCATAACTTCTAGAAAAAGAATTGAATCACAATTTCCTGTTGATATGCACATCTATAAAATTTTATGAAGTTCTCCTACAAGTGTGTTTTCAGAGGAGTTGTGATGACAAGTTGTTGAAGACCAGGACTGACAGACAGACAGACAAATGCATGGGTCAAAAACATTATCTCCTCTGCAAGTTCATTGTGTGGGGTCATGAAATAATTGTCATTGTAAGAGGTAATAATACTGAACTATCTTATGCATCAATACAATCATTTTATCAAGCACAGACATGATGTACATGTATCCAGTTTGAGATGCATTTAACCCATTAAAATTTATTTGCAAGACAACTGTTATTACTGTTTTCTTTTTGTTGATGGCAGATCTTTATTTGTAACTGAAGTATTTTATTCAGATTTTTGTGTTTTGGAATGCTGTCCAATTGACTCATACCAATTATTTCCTTGAATTCATATGCTTAAATCTCAATTCTTAGGTAAAAAGTTAAATCAGTTTTATCTGAACATTAGTGAAGTTATGAGTAGTATAAAGCAAAAGGCTTTTTGATAAGTTTTAAAAATGTAAACAATGTGAAGGACATTCATATTTCCATACTACTTGGCTAAAACTGATAAAAAGTATTCCTTATTTCTATTTTAATTGTTAACAACAATATGTTCATGATAGATTTAAGAAGACATACAAAATTTTCAAAACAACAATTAATAAAATTCATTGTAATTAATACATGTATTAAATGCACACAAATTTGCATGTTTAATTAGAATCACTCCAATTCACTCATTGAAACATGAATCATTTTTAACAGTTCTTAAGCATGTTAAGTCTTGTTTGTAAGTTCTTTTAAGTGCGAGTCTATTCCATTTGTGTGTATAATCTTAGAATGCAGGCTTGTAATGCTTCGCACGTTTCTAGATAAACCTCCTATGATCAGGTTAACATAATTGTGATCTGAAAATATGACAAAAAAATTATCTTTGTAATTTCTGGTTTTTATGAAGATAAGGGATATGCATGGTATGCCATTGTTTGTCAATCTAGCCGTTTAAATGTCAACACTTTATTCAATATCTCAAAGGAGTAGGGGCATATAAAAGACCCTTATTTGACTCAAATTAATATTGCTGCAAATTTAAGTCATCTTAATCCTAAACATTTAGAAATTTGTCCAAACTAGACTTTGTAGCTAAAATAATAAAATAAGTATAACTTTAACCAGATGCTCTGCAGGGCACAGCTGTATAAGACCCAGAGGTTGAATCCTGAACAGTTGGGCAAGTATTGACACAACATTCAAGCTTGATATAGCTCTGAATTTGGATTGTGAATAAATAGTTGACACGAAACAGGTTTCTGACACAAAATGAGAATGTGGTCTTCAATTGAATTGGAAATTTACCTATTATTGTCCAATATCCAAAATCAAAATACATTGTTAGATTCAGCATGTGAAATAACCCCAAGTTCCAATTTTTGAAGAAATCTAATAAAGTTCCATTTTGAACTTTTTAGTCCTCAATGTATATCCATATTATCATATATTCAATTTTATTTAATTTTGGACCTCGATTTAAACCAGTTTGAAAACTGGGCCCATAATCGAAAATCTAAGTACATGTTTAGGTTTGGCATATCAAAGAACCCCAAGAAATGAATTTTTGTTAAACTCAAAATAAGTTTAATTTTGGACCCTTTTGACCTTAATGTAGACCAGTTTGAAAACAGGACCAAAAAAAAAAAAAATAATCTAATTACACAGTTAGAATCAGCATATCAATTTATGTAAATATATTTCAATTTTAGATCAAAGTTTAATTTTGGACCCTTTTGGCACCTTTTCCTAAACTGTTGGGACCAAAACCCCAAAATCAATCCCAACCTAACTTTTGTGGTCATGAACTTTGTTTTTAAATTTTATAGATTTCTATTTACTTATACTAAAACTTTTTTAATGAAACAATATTAAGAATGCACCGGCCCATCCATCTGGTAAATATTGAACGGTCCCTAAGCTTAACTAGCTTACATTTGTTCGTCTGCAGTTGGATTCGAACCAACATACAACAAGTGTATTTCCCTTATTTACAGACTTATATATAATGAACTTTGTTATTATAGAGCATAAATTTTATCTTCAAGCAAAAAAAAAGGCTAGAAGCAACATAGGGCCAAATGAGTAAATTGAAGCAAAAACAAAAGATAAAGCAATTAGTGAGTTGCAAAGTAACAAATGGTGGCTTGTGCTTGATCAGTTGTTTGTATAGTTGTATAGCAATCCCAAGTATAAATGAATACTATAATATGCTAGAAATACTGAAACCCTCTCAATTTCATACTTGGTTTCCTGCAAAAGAATAAAGCAAAATTAAATATTTTCAAGGTGTATTTATCTTCATCATGTATACAAATCAGGTCTATTCTTAACAAACTGGCATAATTAAAAAAAAAATCCAATTCATTGAATTGTTACATTCAACATATGCATAATTGTTTTTGTCTGATTACTGTATTCCTGTCCATCCACTTCTTCCTCTTCTTCCATTATCAATTTACAACTGTACTCATGGTCATTGAAGAACTGCAATTTAGAATACTGGTAACTTAAAAATAAAGACAGTATTTTTAAAAGTGTTTAATTACTCCTATAGAAAATGTATAGCATATGTATAGCTAGATATTGACTCAATTTCTACATACACTGTACATGTATGCACATCTTTTTACAATGTTTACTATGTATGATTTGTATGATCCTGTGTTTGCATGTAAATAGAGTAATGACACAGCAGATATATATATATATGAATAGCACAACATTTACAAACTATATAAAACTCCAGTACTTTGTACCATTATGAATTTTGTGAATAAAACTTTGACATTATGTAATGCACTACTTAAGAGAAGTTAATCAGTCTTAAACATTTGTGTTAAACTTTAATTGAAAATAAAATTGTCAAATATTTTATAATTTGATTGATATAATTAATTTCATGTTATACTCAGTAGTCTGTCTTTTTACTCCAGATGCCCCTTTAAGTCATCTTTTGGCATAACATTGTCATAACTGCTAAAATAAAAGGAAATTATAGAAGCAGTAGTTAGAGATAATTTCCTAATGTATGTAGAGTAAGAATTTGGTTAGCTTGCTTGTTTTGTTTGTATATTGTACAATTATTATTGGGATAACATTCAATTAAATTGAAATATAATATACAAGTTTAAATAACTATGCCTATCTATATTGTTTGCAGATGTCAATCTTAATTACAATGCTTGAGCTAACATTGCAGGCAAGTCAACCAAAGTCTTATTTTACAAGCATTAGGAAATTAGCTCTAATGAGAATTATAACCACATTTCTGTTAAGTACAAATGTATACTTTATACTGAACATGAAAATGATATATATTATATAAACTCTTATTGAATGTTAAGTCATAAACATTCAATAAGAGTTTATATAATATATATCATTTTTCATGTTCAGTATAAAGTATACATTTGTACTTACCCGGTATTCAAATATTATTTGTTTGATTGTCTAGAACTTAAAGTGTTCTTAATTTCAGTGTATTCACTATATTGACAGCTTACAGTCAAGCAATCCATCATGGTATCATTTGGCCTTTGTAAAAATTCAGGGAATATTTTTTTGTGTCTGATAATGTCACATAGACTTAAACTACATCTCATTGTTGAAGGCCGTAATGTGACCTATAGTTGTAAATGTCTGTGTAATTTTAGTCTTTTGTGGATAGTTGTCTCATTGGCAATCATACCACATCTTTTTTTTTATACATAACTATGATTTCTACCTTTAAAATGAATAATAAAAAAAACCAGAATCAAATAAATAGGCAAAACTTTCACCAGCTGTTTGTATGAGCCTATGTCCCTATCTACTCTCTCTTGTGTGCATTTGTTTGCAAAACTGAACGGAAAACTAACACATATTAGTGCAAAAGTATTTGAACTACCGGTACCACATTTGTACCTAACAGAAAAGATTGACTTTAAATCAAACTATGGTAAATCTAAGAAAGATACAAGTATTTATTAGTTATGCATCTACTATCATTTTACAATTTATTACTATCAAATTTAATTTGTAGCTTTTTAACACTTCACTCTCTAGTCCTTGCTAGAAAACAGAATGATATGCCAGTACTTTTACTTAACTTACTCTGTTTTGTCGGTTGTACTTGCATCCCCTGCTGAACTGGACAAACTGTACATCATGGAACTGGTGGTAGACTTTAAGTACAAATATGATAATCAGTGGCAGATCCAGAATTTTAAATGATCATAAGTGGGGGCCCACTAGCTGATGTTAAAATAAATCTATGGGTATTGAATGTAGTCAAAATAATTATAAAAAACATCTTCATCCTGACAGAAAAAAAATTAAAAATATACAAATGTATCAATAGAAATGTAGAGGCCAGCTGAAGTCCACTTATGGATGTGGGGTATTTTTGTTTAAGACCTATAAGTGGCTAGCAGGGTGGTTTTTATACAGGTGAACAATTATTGTTGTTATAAATATTGTGTTTTGTATACATTACCCCCAATTATATTTGATAACTAATGCTAAGTTGGTAAAATAAGCCCTGCCAATAATTATTCTGCTTATCAAATGGCTTATATTGATTTACTTTTTCTGCATAATACATGTTGTCTTTGCTCCATCTTCTTCAGGGTGGGCTCATGTCAGAAAACATGGGGTTAACTTACATCAAACTTCACCATGACAAAACAAGCACCATGTTGTTTTTACGGCGACAAAAAAACGTGGCAGGGTAAAAAATTAAAATGATATCTCCGGGAATCTGTACTATTACAGGCATTACAGAACATAATAGTTATTGCAATTATAGGTAGAAATTAATATAAAATTAATGTAATATAGTAAAAATGGTAATTACGGTGACAAAATAGTCCCTTCACAACCGGCTGTGTTTACGAAAGACATTTAATCTCTAACGGAAATGCAACTTTCAGTATTAAGTTAATAAACATAGCAAAATTTTCCGTTTGATAGTTATCTTCGCAAAAATGAGAATTTCTATGTTTTTTCCCATAAAAGTATCTTAATTAAATAAACAGTAATGTAGATTTTGATTAGAGATTGGGAACAAAAAAGTACGCAAAAAGGTATGGCAGAGGATAGACTCTACGTATCACTAGCCTAGGGTAGTATGAATATTCATGAGTTTTATGAAGCAACGCGGGATACGAGATCACGTCATTGGCGCGATTATCTAATTTTCACAGAACTATCAGCAAGCGGAAAACAAAAATATGTTCAGAAGTTCTTAGATATTTCTCAAGATGTAGGGCATATATCACTTGAACAGAGACGATACCAAAATAAGTATTTTGAATACTGAATCAGCTTTAGATATTGTGTACAAACACGGCATCTAGGCACTCAAAAGACGATTATTACAAGGGAGGGGAGGGGAGCGACACGCAACGAATGCATACGAGGGCTACCCTATTTGTTACATATGAAAACATACAGAAGAGCTATATTAAACCAGCGGCAGTAACAGATCCAAATTTTCATTGGGGCTGCTCTAGTCCATGGCATAGGGACTTCAGTCTTGACTACAGGTCAGATATATGTAATATATTATAGCGTGTCAATCGTCTACATGCATTTAAAAAAAACGTATGCCCCTACTGTAGATGATTTATTGGCTATATATCTGATCTGTAGTCCAGTCCCTATATATGCTCCAGTCATGCCTGGGTGATTCCCTATATAATCCACCAAATTTTCCCTACAAGAGGGGGGGTCCAATGCACCCTGCTCACCCCCTAAATCAGTGTTTGAGAGACACATATTCACTTGTATATATGTCTCAGAATAAACCAATGTAAAACCAAACCTTAGCCTAACTCAATTACTGATTAGACCAATAATTATGATGTCTTGAAAGGATATTTTATTTTTTTTGGTCATAATTATCTGGACTACTGCTACCTAGGATCCCATCATTAACATATGGTCAAAGGGGTGGAGCTAGGTGTTTGTTTCATCTTGCACACAGTTACAGGGTTTGGTACAGACATCTGGCTGTTGTTGTAAACCAGACACCCCATTCATATACATTTATTGTACATGTATTTTTGTTTGCAAGAATCTGTACATATATATACCGTTGTTCATATAAATTTCAGAAGAAAATCATTACCCATTGATCCATAAATATATATTTTCCAAGCTATCATAAATATAAACTATGACATCTTTAGATGTAACTAAAAACCTGGGTTCTTTCATATTATTGAACAAAACATCAGTACACTACAGACATCTAAGATTATCATAACATTTAGACATGCTATCTGGTTATTAACTTTAACTGATTTTATAAATTTTTTGTAGTATTAAGTAATCCTTGCATTCTGTTTATTTTTAAAGGAATGCATTGACCATACAAAAGAATATATGTTTGCTTGCCCTAACCCTACCTACCCAAAACATAGCTGCCTACCCAAATTCTGTTATTGTTCTGATGTGAAAAAGTTTTCTTTTAATCTGAAAGGCATGAAGACTAAAAAACATCTGACACTTCAATTTCCCTTTGCTGTGAGAAAAAAGAAAATGCCTACCAACCTACCCACTGTCTCTAAAATGTACCTTTGGGTAGGGTAAGGGCAAACTAAAATATTTTAAGTGTGGCCTTACAAATGTGACATCAAAATTTATCAGTGTAAAATTAAAAAAACAGTCTTCTTGAAAACTTGGGCATAATGACGTAAAATCTGCTAAGAGGTGTGCAAATTGAGCAGGAATGCCCCACAAACCCTTTCTGTTAGTTAACATTTACAGTGTCCAGTTATGTACCCCTTTAAGTTTATTCTGTCCTTTTAAATTTGTGAAAAAGGAAGTATCTTTATTAATAATTTATATATATATGCTCTTAAAAGGTAAATTTACAAATGATATATTATGTTCAAAACAAGCTGATTACTTTTGTTTAGTTCTAAGTAAAATTAGGAGTAAGGAATTTTCTGCTAAGGAATTTAGACATTTTTTTAAATTTCAACCTAAGGTCAAATATATAAATTTCACTAGTCCACTTAATCATGTTAATATGAAAAACTAAAGTGCAAGGAGTATCTATTTATCTACATTTCTTGTTTCAGCAATTGCTGTACCTTTCCAGTTACTTATTATGTGTTGTGTATTAATTTGACTATAACACTTTTGAGTGACTGGATAGGTTGATAATATTCATCAATTGAAAAAGAAACTGGAGAGATTGGTAATAGTTTTAGACAGCAGCAATTGAAGGTACACAAATTTAGGTTGTCATATCAGCCTAAAAGTCATATCAATAGCCCAGGCTAGTGGTCAATAAGCATGAGTCATCAGACATCAGTCATATCAATGGCCTAGGGTAGTGGTCAATTATCAGGAGTGATCAGTCTACAGTCCTATCGATATCCTAGGGTAGTGGTCAGTTATCTGGAATGACCAGTTAACAAAGTCATATCACTAGCCTAGGGTAGTAGTCAATTATCTGGAATGACCAGTTAACAAAGTCATATCACTAGCCTAGGGTAGTAGTCAATTATCTTGAATGACCAGTTAACAAAGCCATACCACTAGTATAGGGTAGTGGTCATTTATCAGATCAGTTAAGTTAACAAATCCATATCACTAGCCTAGGGTAGTGGTCAATTATCTGGAATGACCAGTTAACGAAGTCATATCACTAGCCTAGGCTAGTAGTCAATTATCTGGAATGACCAGTTAACAAAGTCATATCACTAGCCTAGGGTAGTGGTCAATTATCTTGAATGACCAGTCAACAAAGTCATATCACTAGCCTAGGGTAGTGGTCAATTATCTTGAATGACTAGTTAACAAAGCCATATCACTAGCCTAGGGTAGTGGTCAATTATCTTGAATGACCAGTTAACAAAGCCATATCACTAGCCTAGGGTAGTGGTAAATTATCAGGAGTGATCAGTTTACAAAGTCATATCACTAGCCTAGGGTAGTGGTCAATTATCTGGAATGACCAGTTTACAAAGTCATATCACTAGCCTAGGGTAGTGGTCAATTATCTGGAATGACCAGTTAACAAAGTCTTATCACTAGCCTAGGGTAGTAGTCAATTATCTGGAATGACCAGTTAACAAAGCCATATCACTAGCCTAGGGTAGTGGTCAATTATCAGGAGTGATCAGTTTACAAAGTCATATCACTAGCCTAGGGTAGTGGTCAATTATCTGGAATGACCAGTTAACAAAGTCATATCACTAGCCTAGGGTAGTGGTCAATTATCTTGAATGACCAGTTAACAAAGTCATATCACTAGCCTAGGGTAGTGGTCAATTATCTTGAATGACCAGATAACAAAGCCATATCCTAGCCTAGGGTAGTGGTCAATTATCAAAAGTGATCAGTTTACAAAGTCATATCACTACCTTAGGGTAGTGGTCAATTATCTGGAATGACCAGTTAACAAAGTCATATCACTAGCCTAGGGTAGTGGTCAATTATCTTGAATGACCAGTCAACAAAGTCATATCACTAGCCTAGGGTAGTGGTCAATTATCTTGAATGACCAGTTAACAAAGCCATATCACTAGCCTAGGGTAGTGGTCAATTATCTTGAATGACCAGTTAACAAAGCCATATCCCTAGCCTAGGGTAGTGGTCAATTATCAAAAGTGATCAGTTTACAAAGTCATATCACTACCTTAGGGTAGTGGTCAATTATCTGGAATGACCAGTTAACAAAGTCATATCACTAGCCTAGGGTAGTGGTCAATTATCTTGAATGACCAGTTAACAAAGCCATATCACTAGCCTAGGGTAGTGGTCAATTATCAGGAGTGATCAGTTTACAAAGTCATATCACTAGCCTAGGGCAGTAGTCAATTATCTTGAATGACCAGTTAACAAAGCCATATCCCTAGCCTAGGGTAGTGGTCAATTATCAAAAGTGATCAGTTTACAAAGTCATATCACTACCTTAGGGTAGTGGTCAATTATCTGGAATGACCAGTTAACAAAGTCATATCACTAGCCTAGGGTAGTGGTCAATTATCTTGAATGACCAGTTAACAAAGCCATATCACTAGCCTAGGGTAGTGGTCAATTATCAGGAGTGATCAGTTTACAAAGTCATATCACTAGCCTAGGGCAGTAGTCAATTATCTGGAATGACCAATTAACAAAGTCATATCACTAGCCTAGGGTAGTGGTCAATTATCTTGAATGACCAGTTAACAAAGCCATATCACTAGCCTAGGGTAGTGGTCAATTATCAGGAGTGATCAGTTTACATAGTCATATCACTAGCCTAGGGTAGTAGTCAATTATCTTGAATGACCAGTTAACAAAGCCATACCACTAGTATAGGGTAGTGGTCATTTATCAGATCAGTTAAGTTAACAAATCCATATCACTAGCCTAGAGTAGTGGTTAATTATCAGGAGTAATCAGTTAACAAAGTCACATCACTAGCCTAGAGTAGTGGTCAATTATTAGGAGTGATCAGTTAACAAAGACATATCACTAGCCTAGGGTAGTGGTCATTTATCTGGAATGACCAGTTAACAAAGCCATATCACTAGTATAGTGTAGTATTCGATCATTCAACAATGTCATATCAATAGCCTATGGTAGTTACCAATTATGTGTAAGATCACTAGCCTAGGGTAGTTGTCAGTTATGTGTCATATTACTAGCCTATGGTAGTTGTCATTTATGTGTCATATCATTAGCCTTGAATAGTTATCAGTTATGTGTTATATCACTAGCCTATGGTAGTTGTCAGTTATGTGTCATATCACTAGCCTTGAATAGTTGTCAGTTATGTGTTATATCACTAGCATATGGTAGTTGTCAGTTATGTGTCATATCACTAACCTACGATAGTTGTCAGCTATGTGTCATAAAACAACAAATTTATCACTAACCTAGGGTAGTTGTCAGTTATGTGTAATATCACTAGCTCAGGGTAGTTTTTAGTTATGAGTCATTATAAAACAACAGATATTTTACTAGCCTAAGGTAGTTGACAGTAATGTGTCATATCACTAGCCTAGGGGAGTTGTCAGTAATTTGTCATATCACTACTCTAGAGTAGTTGTCAGTAGTGTGTCATATTATCATTATCTTATGGTAGTTGTCCGTTACTTGTCATTATAAAACAACAAAGTTATATCACTTGCCTAGGGTAGTTGTCAGTATTTTGTCATCACTAGCTTCTGTTAGTTGTCAGTAATGTGTTATATCACTAGCCTAGGGAAGTTGTTAGTTATTTGTCATATCACTGACTAGCCTAGAGTAGTTTTCAGTTATGTGTCATATCACGACCCTTGGGTAGTTGTCAGTTATATCTGAGATCACCATCCTACGGTAGTTGTCAGTTATGTGTCATATCACTAGCTTTTGTAGTTGTCAGTAACGTATCATTTCATCCCCTACGGTAGTTGTCATTAATGTCTCATATCACTAGCCTATGGTAGTTGTCATTAATGTCTCATATCACTAGCCTAGTGTAGTTGTCATTAATGTTTCATATCACTAACTTAAGGTGGTTGTCATAAATGTGTCATATCACTAGCCTAGGGTGGTTGTCAGTAATGTCTCATATCACTCACCTAGGAAGTCGTCATTAATGTGTTATATCACTAGCCTGGGGAGTTGTCAGTAGGCTGATGATATGACACCTTACTGAAAACTACTGTAGGCTAGTGATATGACACATAACCGACAACTACCCTAGGCTAGTGATATGACAAATACTGACAACTACCATAGGATAGTGATATGCGGCACAAATGACAACTACCCTATGCTAGTGATATAAGACATTCCTGACAACTACCCTAGGCTAGTGATATGAGGCATTAATGACAACTACCTAGGCTGGTGATATGAGACACTACTGACAATTACCGTTGGCTGATGATATGACACGTTACTGACAACTTCCGGAGGCTAGTGATATGACATTACTGACAACTACTCTAGGCTAGTGACATGACATATAAATGACAACTACCTAATTTAGTGATATGACACATTACTGACAACTACCCTGGGCTAGTGATATAAGACATTCTGACAACTACCCTAGGCTAGTGATATGAAGCATTAATGACAACTACCCTAGGCTGGTGATATGAGACACTACTGACAATTACCGTTGGCTGATGATATGACACGTTACTGACAACTTCCGTAGGCTAGTAATATGACATTACTGACAACTACTCTAGGCTAGTGATATGACACATAACTGACAACTACTCTAGGCTAGTTATTTGACACATAAATGAGAACTACCTAAGCTAGTGATATGAGACATTACTGAAAACTACCTGGGCTAGTGATATGAGACATTACTGACAACTACCCGAGGCTATTGATAGGACTGTTGACTGATCACTCCTGATAATTGACCACTACCCTAGGGTAGTGATATGTCTATGTTAACTGATTACTCTGATAATTGACCACTACTATAGGCTTGTGATATGGCTTTATTAACTGATCTGATAAATGACCACTACCCTAGGCTAGTGATATGACTTTGTTAACTGTTTATTTCAGATAATAGACCACTACCCTAGGCTAGTGATATGTCTCTGTTAACTGATCACTCCTGATAATTGACCACTACTCTAGGCTAGTGATATGGCTTTGTTAACTGATTTGACAAATGACCACTACCGTAGGCTAGTAATATGACTTTGTTAACTGGTCATTCAAGATAAATGACCACTACTCTAGGCTAGTGATATGAATTTGTTAACTGATCTTATAAATGACCACTACCCTGGGCTAGTGATATGACTTTGTTAACTGGTTATTCCAGATAATTGACTACTACCCTAGGCTAGTGATATGTCTCTGTTAACTGAATACTCCTGATAATTGACCACTTCTCTAAGCTAGTAATATGGCTTTGTTAACTGATCTGATAAATGACCACTACGCTGGGCTAGTGATATGACTTTGTTAACTGGTCATTAAAGATAAATGAGCACTACCCTAGGCTAGTGATATGGCTTTCTTAACTGATCATTCCAGATAATTGACTATTACCCTAGACTAGTGATATGACTTTGTTAACTGGTCACTCCTGATAATTGACCACTACCCTTGGCTAGTGATATGTCTCTGTTAACTGATCACTCCTGAAAATTGACCAATACTCTAGGCTAGTGATATGACCTTGTTAACTGGTCATTCAAAAATTGACCACTACCCTGAGCTAGTGATATGGCTTTGTTAACTGATCTTATAAATGAATACTACCTAGGCTAGTGATATGACTTTGTTAACAGGTCATTTCAGATAATTGACCACTACATTAGGCTAGTGATATGGCTTTGTTAACTGGTCATTCCAGATAATTGACCACTACCCTAGGCTAGTGATATGACTTTGTTAACTGGTCATTCCAAAAAAATGACCACTACCTAAGCTAGTGATATGGCTTTGGTTACTGATCACTCCTGGTATTTGACCACTACCCTAGGCTCGTGATATGGCTTGATTAACTGATCTGATAAATGACCACTACCCTAGGCTAGTGATATGACTTTGTTAACTGATCAATCCTGATAATTGATCCCTACCTAGGCTAGTGATCTGACTTTGTAAACTGATCACTCCTGATAATTGACCTCTACCCTAGGCTAGTGATATGGCTTTGTTAACTGATCTGATAATGACCACTACACTAGGCTAGTGATATGACTTTGTTAACTGGTCATTAAAGATAAATGACCACTACCCTAGGCTATTGATATGACTTTGTTAACGGGTTATTCCAGAAAATTGATCACCACCCCAGGCTAGTGATGTGGCTTTGTTAACTGATCACTCCTGGTGTTTGACCACTGCCCTAGGCTAGTGATATGACTTTGTTAACTTGTCATTCAAGATAAATGACCACTACTCTAGGCTAGTGATATGACTTTGTTAACTGATATGATAAATGACAACTACCCTAGGCTATTGATATGACTTGGTAACGGGTTATTCCAGATAATTGACCTCTACCCCAGGCTAGTGATGTGGCTTTGTTAACTGATCACTCCTGGTATTTGACCACTGCCCTAGGCTAGTGATATGTCTATGTTAACTGATTACTCCTGATAATTGACCACTACTACAGGCTTGTGATATGGCTTTATTAACTGATCTGATAAATGACCACTACCCTAGGCTAGTGATATGACTTTGTTAACTGTTCATTTCAGATAATTGACCACTACCCTAGGCTAGTGATATGTCTCTGTTAACTGATCACTCCTGATAATTGACCACTACTCTAGGCTAGTGATATGGCTTTGTTAACTGGTCTGACAAATGACCACTACCCTAGGCTAGTGATATGACTTTGTTAACTTGTCATTCAAGATAAATGACCACTACTCTAGACTAGTGATATGACTTTGTTAACTGGTCATTCCAGATAACTGACTACTACCCTAGGCTAGTGATATGACTTTGTTAACTGGTCATTCCAGATAACTGACCACTACCCTAGGATATCGATAGGACTGTAGACTGATCACTCCTGATAATTGACCACTACCCTAAGCCATTGATATGACTGATGTCTGATGACTCATGCTTATTGACCACTAGCCTGGGCTATTGATATGACTTTGTAGGCTGATATGACAACCTAAATTTGTGTACCTTCAATTGCTGCTGTCTTAAACTATTACCAATCTCTCCAGTTTCTTTTTCAATTGATGAATATTATCAACCTATCCAGTCACTCAAAAGTGTTATAGTCAAATTAATACACAACACATAATAAGTAACTGGAAAGGTACAGCAATTGCTGAAACAAGAAATGTAGATAAATAAATACTCCTTGCACTTTAGTTTTTCATATTAACATGATTAAGTGGACTAGTGAAATTTATATATTTGACCTTAGGTTGAAATTTAAAAAAAAATGTCTAAATTCCTTAGCAGAAAATTCCTTACTCCTAATTTTTACTTAGAACTAAACAAAAGTAATCAGCTTGTTTTGAACATAATATATCATTTGTAAATTTACCTTTTAAGAGCATATATATATAAATTATTAATAAAGATACTTCCTTTTTTCACAAATTTAAAAGGACAGAATAAACTTAAAGGGGTACATAACTGGACACTGTAAATGTTAACTAACAGAAAGGGTTTGTGGGGCATTCCCTGCTCAATTTGCACACCTCTTAGCAGATTTTTACGTCATTATGTCCAAGTTTTCAAGAAGACCGTTTAAACCTGAAATAATTTTTACACTGATAAATTTTGATGTCACATTTGTAAGGCCACACTTAAAAATATTTTAGTTTACCCTTACCCTACCCAAAGGTACATTTTAGAGACAGTGGGTAGGTTGGTAGGCATTTTCTTTTTTCTCACAGCAAAGGGAAATTGAAGTGTCAGATGTTTTTTAGTCTTCAAGCCTTTCAGATTAACATCAGAACAATAACAGAATTTGGGTAGGCAGCTATGTTTTGGGTAGGTAGGGTTAGGGCAAGCAAACATATATTCTTTTGTATGGTCAATGCATTCCTTTAAAAATAAACAGAATGCAAGGATTACTTAATACTACAAAAAATTTATAAAATCAGTTAAAGTTAATAACCAGATAGCATGTCTAAATGTTATGATAATCTTAGATGTCTGTAGTGTACTGATGTTTTTGTTCAATAATATGAAAGAACCCAGGTTTTAGTTACATCTAAAGATGTCATAGTTTATATTTATGATAGCTTGGAAAATATATATTTATGGATCAATGGGTAATGATTTTCTTCTGAAATTTATATGAACAACGGTATATATATGTACAGATTCTTGCAAACAAAATACATGTACAATAAATGTATATGAATGGGGTGTCTGGTTTACAACAACAGCCAGATGTCTGTACCAAACCCTGTAACTGTGTGCAAGATGAAACAAACACCCTAGCTCCACCCCCTTCGACCATATGTTAATGATGGGATCCTAGGTAGCAGTAGTCCAGATAATTATGACCAAAAAAAATAAAATAGCCTTTCAAGACATCATAATTATTGGTCTAATCAGTAATTGAGTTAGGCTAAGGTTTGGTTTTACATTGGTTTATTCTGAGACATATATACAAGTGAATATGTGTCTCTCAAACACTGATTTAGGGGGTGAGCAGGGTGCATTGGACCCCCCCTCTTGTAGGGAAAATTTGGTGGATTATATAGGGAATCACCCAGGCATGACTGGAGCATATATAGGGACTGGACTACAGATCAGATATATAGCCAATAAATCATCTACAGTAGGGGCATACGTTTTTTTTAAATGCATGTAGACGATTGACGCGCTATAATATATTACATATATCTGACCTGTAGTCAAGACTGAAGTCCCTATGCCATGGACTAGAGCAGCCCCAAATGAAAATTTGGATCTGTTACTGCCGCTGATTTAATATAGCTCTTCTGTATGTTTTCATATGTAACAAATAGGGTAGCCCTCGTATGCATTCGTTGCGTGTAGCTCCCCTACCCTCCCCCTTGTAATAATCGTCTTTGAGTGCCTAGATGCCGTGTTTGTACACAATATCTAAAGCTGATTCAGTATTCAAAATACTTATTTTGGTATCGTCTCTGTTCAAGTGATATATGCCCTACATCCTGAGAAATATCTAAGAACTTCTGAACATATTTTTGTTTTCCGCTTGCTGATAGTTCTGTGAAATTAGATAATCGCGCCAATGACGTGATCTCGTATCCCGCGTTGCTTCATAAAACTCATGAATATTCATACTACCCTAGGCTAGTGATACGTAGAGTCTATCATGGCAGAGGTCATATTGAGTGTAGTGTTACAAGTATTGAACGGAACGGATATGTGATCTCTGCGCCGGAGATTGAGAGGAAGGAAGAAAGACACTTCTTTGGCCATTACGCCGCAATTTGTTATCATTTTAATATAACAGAACGAAATAGAATGCTAGTCGTACAGGTCAGTAAAAATTGACTGATTTGCTTATTTTTTTCATGCACTTCAGTAGTCCGAGATGTCTCAGATTTAAGCCAGTCAAAAGGAAATCGGCACTTGGTTGGGTAATGGCTTCATATATTATATCAAATATTATCGAATGCCGAATTTTTTCTATAGGTCCCGATTTGACCAGGTGCCGATTTGACTTGTGCCTGACGGAAATTACTCTGACGTCCAACGCCCGTGGGCCCAGCTTGTCTTGTGACTTGTAAAACAGCCGTTGGAAGTGAGAGTAATCTCGGACCAGCACTTCGGTGACTTGATACCACAGCCGGATTATATATCTGATTAAATTCCAGACGGCAAATTGCAGGCTTTTAAATGGTTAGGCAATAATGATTAATGTCATTCGGGAGATCATCTCCCATGTCCTCGGGGGAGGGTGGCACAGTCGGAAAGCTGACCCCGGTTTGACCCATTTCTTAAAGCAACAATGGAAGTCATGTGATTACCATATATGGGCATTTTTACGAAAAAAGTGAAGCCCGTTTTTGGAATTTGTAGTTTTTGCATGAATTAAAACTAATTTGCTTTTAACTGAACTTTCTTGAGTATATAAGAAATATATTGATCCACTCAATTATGGATTAAACTAATTTTTCTCTCAAAATGTGTCTTCAAAGTCTAGGTGTTGACCAAAAAATTCTTCATTATTTGAAATAAAAGGAAATTAGTTTGCAATTCTTGTATGAACAAACTAAATATAACAATAAATTTTGTCTCACTGATTCCATGCAGATTCTAATGAATGGACTCAAATTATAAAAAAAAGCACTAAACCAATAAATAAATGGTTCTAATCATGAACTTGAAAATAGATAAGAACAAAAAGACTGGGTCTAATATTTTCTTCTTCTATTTAATTCTTTTTAACAATTATGCATTTTATATTTATATAAAAGTATTTCAGAGCAGATTCTGAGTGCTAAGTCAACAATATTATGTTTTAGATCACAAGTCATAAGTAAGTCACACTTCATGTCAGTATGACCATGCTTTGAATAAGAGTGATTAAAATGCTAGTCTGAAAGAGATTGTTTTAAGTTCATATTTAGGACAAGACTTTTTCATTTACCTTTGGCAGTTTTGCAGGATTACTTCATCACAATTTTTTTTATAATATTATAAACAATGAATGAGTTTTGGTTAAGGTTGTGTAAAGACAGTATACGATTTCCTTACCTTGTTTTAGTTAAGTCAAACAATTCACTGACTTAAAGAGAATAATTAATCCAGTCAAATATTCACAGCTGAACTCGCCATTGCTTTTTCAAACAAATACACTAAATGTGTGTACATTGTGTAAAGATGCAAGTTGACATCGATGTGTAAGATAAAAAAACTACAATGTCAAAAAATGTCTTTCGTTTGGAATTTAGTTCGAACGGGGTTTCCTAAGGGGTGATAGAACGTTAGACTTGATTTTTGTTTTAACTTTGAGATACTTATTATTAAATTTTATATAGTTTGTATAATCTTTGTTTATCTGGAAAAAAGAAGAAAAATAACAGACAATTTCGCATAATTCTTAAACGACGATCAAAGGCACTACGTTATTTTTAAAAGACGGACAATTTATAACATGTTTAAGTATTATTGTCTTTGATAAATAGAACCATGCTTGAAAATCGAAAGAAATATATTTCTGACCCTAATGGCAAGTAAGAAACAGAAAAAGAAAAAAAATCCAAATTGGCGCCAAATTATTTTTCCGCGAAATTAACGCAATTTCAGAATGGCGGGTTTTAATATCAGTCCCATTGTTGTCTTAAGAAAGTAGCAACAACGGTCGTTTCTAAGGGCTTGCTTTCCGACTGAAGCTGCAACAGAGAGATATTTATGTGTTTTAATTTTGTGGAGCATAAACCATTTTGTTTGTATGTTGAACATTTATTTATGGAATTTTTTCAGGTTTTATGGAGGGACTAAATCATTAAAAGCTAGGGTGTCTTCAGCTGTGATGCAAAAGAACGAAGGCTATGGTTGGTTAAGCAAGGTAAATGTATTTAGGGGCTTTATTTATTATGTATGCTGTTGATGGAGGTGTTACATATTGACATATTCTCTACATATTGTACTTGAGATAACTGTGAGAGATTCAAATTCTAGATAGTATTTCAGATACATGTATGTGTCAATTAACCCCCTTAAAAAAATAATATGTTGGGAGTCAATACAAATAAGTTAGTATGGCAAACAGACTATTTAAGGAATGACTGTAATATTTTTTCTGTCTATGAAGAAATAACATCAAAAATGTGGTGCACACTGAATAACCCGCATAGCGGGTTATTTTAAAGTGTGCACCACATTTTTTATGTTATTTCGAATAGACAGAAAAAATATTACAGTCATTTCTTATAATTTAATTCTTAATTCCATTTAAAACCGGTGTAAATCATGAAAAAAACGTTGATGACGTCAAGGTCACATGACAAAATTATGTCTATGAGCTGATAAACAAAACAACGTCAGCCAATCGGAAGACGCGTTACATCCAAAATTAAATTATTAAATAATATGAATATATTAATTGCAATAATTCTTAAAATTTCAAGTCCTCATTTTTATACGACCGCAAAAAATTTTTTGCGGTCGTATATTGGTATGACGTTGGCGTCGTCGTCCGAAGACACATTGCATTGGTTATCGCACTATAACTTTAGTTTAAGTGAATAGAAATCTATGAAATTTAAACACAAGGTTTATGACCACAAAAGGAAGGTTGGGATTGATTTTGGGAGTTTTGGTCCCAACAGTTTAGGAGTTAGGGGCCAAAAAAGGGCCCAAATAAGCATTTTTCTTGGTTTTCGCACAATAACTTTAGTATAAGTAAATAGAAATCTATGAAATTTAAACACAAGGTTTATGAACACAAAAGGAAGGTTAGGATTGATTTTGGTAGTTTTGGTCCCAACAGTTTAGGAATTAGGGACCAAAAAGGCCCAAATAAGCATTTTCTTGGTTTTCGCACATTAACTTTAGTATAAGTAAATAGAAATCTATGAAATTTAAACACAAGGTTTATGAACACAAAAGGAAGGTTAGGATTGATTTTGGTAGTTTTGGTCCCAACAGTTTAGGAATTAGGGGCCAAAAAGGGGCCCAAATAAGCATTTTTCTTGGTTTTCGCACAATAACTTTAGTATAAGTAAATAGAAATCTATGAAATTTAAACACAAGGTTTATGACCATAAAAGGAAGGTTGGGATTGATTTTGGGAGTTTTGGTCCCAACAGTTTAGGAATTAGGGGCCCAAAGGGTCCAAAATTAAACTTTGTTTGATTTCATCAAATATTGAATAATTGGGGTTCTTTGATATATGCCGAATCTAACCGTGTATGTAGATTCTTAATTTTTGGTCCCGTTTTCAAATTGGTCTACATTAAGGTCCAAAGGGTCCAAAATTAAACTTTGTTTGATTTCAACAAAAATTGAATTCTTGGGGTTCTTTGATATGCTGAATCTAAACATGTACTTAGATTTTTGATTATGGGCCCAGTTTCCAAGTTGACCCAAATCGGGGGTCCCAAAATTAAACTTTGTTTGATTTCAACAAAAATTGAATTCTTGGGGTTCTTTGATATGCTGAATCTAAACATGTACTTAGATTTTTGATTATGGGCCCAGTTTTCAAGTTGGTCCAAATCGGGGTCCAAAATTAAACTTTGTTTGATTTCAACAAAAATTGAATTATTGGGGTTCTTTGATATGCTGAATCTAAACATGTACTAAGATTTTTGCTTATAGGCCCAGTTTTCAAGTTGTTCCAAATCGGGGTCCAAAATTAAACTTTGTTTGATTTCAACAAAAATTGAATCCTTGGGGTTCTTTGATATGCTGAATCTAAACATGTATTAAGATTTTTTATTATAGGCCCAGTTTTCAAGTTGGCCCAAATCGGGGTCCAAAATTAAACTTTGTTTGATTTCAACAAAAATTGAATATATGGGGTTCTTTGATATATGCTGAATCTAACCATGTATTTAGATTTTTGATATTTAGGCCCGGTTATCAAATTGGTCCACATTGAGGTCTAAAGGGTCCAAAATTGAACTTTATTTGATTTCATCAAAAACTGAATTATTGGGGTTCTTTGATATGCTGAATCTAACCATGTATTTAGATTTTGGATATTGGACCATAATAGGTAAATATCCAATTTAAAATTTTTAAGTTTTTAAGTTTAAGTTCTTAGACCACATTCATTCTGTGTCAGAAACCTATGTTGTGTCAACTATTTAATCACAATCCAAATTCAGAGCTGTATCAAGCTTGAATGTTGTGTTCATACTTGCCCCAACTGTTCAGGGTTCGACCTCTGCGGTCGTATAAAGCTGCGCCCTGCGGAGCATCTGGTTTATATTTAGTTTGGTTACTGGTCTGCAGACACTTTTTCTTTTTTCATGTGTATTCAAAAATATTTAAAAAAATATAAAAAAATTAAAAAGATCTGGAAAATGTCTAGAACAGTTTTAACTAAATTTATTACATTGGTTGAATAAATTACATTGGTTTCCCAGTGAAATAAAAACCGATAATTTCACCTGTGAAATAAATGTGGTTATTTCACTCCCCTGACGCCATACAACAATAGGTTTTGTCATGACATTGGATCAAAACAAATTGTTAAAGATATAGTTCCTTACATTTTCTACCTTATTTTCAGTAGAAAAAAGGCCATTTGCCAATGTAATAAAAAAAATAACTAATACAAAATTCAAATAGAGAAAATATTCAACTCATGACCAAACAACACTGATAATTAACACATGCACTACATACATTCGTAAATTGATGTGTAGTTATTCTATAATTAGATCTTTTTTTTCAGATCTGTACTTTTTTCTCTACATTCTAAATTTTATATCTATAAAGTAAACGAATCATTCAAAATAGTTCAAGTTAAAACATTACATGCAAATGTCTTCATTCTTTTCAGGTGAATAAGAAGTCTCTACTCTCTCCTGGACATTTGACCATACTTCATGGAATTTGAAAGGATCGAAGGCGTAAACAGATTAGGAAAACACAGTCAACTAATAATTTCAAAAGAAAAAGACTCACAATAAAGGTAGGATTTTTTTGGTATTAGTCATCCAAGTCAAACAAAATATTACTATTATGAAAGCAATAAATAGAAACTCAGAGGAGGATCACGTCATTTTGTACTTTTATCCTAGCAATGGAAGTATGGAATATTTCTGTAAATAGAAAAGTGAATGGAAATGGGGAATGTGTAAAAGAGACAAGAACTCAACAAGGTAGTGAAAATAGACATACAGCCCAGGACAACCAATGGGTCTTCAATGAACAGTGGGGAATCCTCAGATCCAGGAGTAACCTTAAGCCTTTAAGTATATTAACATTTTAGTTGAAAACCCACAGAGGGAGGATTCTCTGGCTTTTAATTATGATTGGAAGGAGACATTTGTTCTAATGTACAAAAGTTTAACATTAAATGTTTCAACATAGAATAGTAATTGTTCTAAAGATCCCACTGTACATTTGCATCTGAATCACTTCTTCCATAATTGTTCTTAACTTTTTTTGTATTGTTTCTAGTCCAAGAAATTGAAAGATAATCAGCGAGAATCAGTGAAAGAGGGAGACACCTATGGAGGAGAAATAGAAGTGCAAGAACATATTGACACAGAAACTATTCCATATAAGATGAAGTTTGAAGGAGAAGAATCAGTAGTAGTTTTTGATTTAGAAACAACAGGTAAGTGTAAACAAACAAATTTAATCACAAATATCAGGCTAAAAAAATGGCGCCCAAGACACATGATTTGCCTACTCATTAGTGATTTTTTAATCAAATATAGATGCTTTGAATAAGGTTACTATGACCTTAAAGCTTACATTGTTATTGTAAGTAAGTGAAATAAGCTTACATTGTTATTGTAAGTCAGTGAAATAGATGAAAGTGACATAACATACAGCGCAGTACATAGTAAACGTCCATTGTGTGGTATTTACAAAACTTGTATTGGCAATACTTCAATGATAGTCTTGGAATACAAGTGATATTTTACTGATGTTTGTTGGGAGTTATGCCCCTTCGATCATGAAAAATAAAATTGACATGGAGTACAGTTTGACAGCATACACTATAGGTGATGATTTAATTTTTGCTTTATTCCTGAGGAACTTGATAGGTAAAATTAAGTTAGATGAAAATTAAATCGCATTATAATGTTCATGTGAAAATAGGGTGGACTGCTAAAATTAGAACCTGCTGAAATTGAAACATTTTTTCTTGTAATCAAGAAATTTGACTCCCATAAATATGGATGTACTTTTCAAGAAGCCATAAGTTTTCAAAGTGGCCACCATATTTCATACTTGCTACCGCTTAAATTTATAAAATGAATACAACAAAAACAGTAAAGCAGAATTTAACCAAACTTGATATGGAAGAAGTCATCTCACATTTCGGGAAACATAAACTTTAATAATTAATGCAATTTTTGTTTATTTTTTTCCAGTATTATCAAGGAAGTCTGATATAACTCAGCTGGCTGCATTTGACGGAACCACTGTATTTAATGAGTATGTATCACCTAGGGAGGTTATTTCACCCAAAGTGTCAGAATTAACAGGATTGACTTTTGATTTTTCTTGTGACCAGATGTACCATCATGGTAAACCAGTTGAAAGCAGAGATATTCAAATTGTATTACTGGAATTTATTGATTTTATCAGCAAAAAGAAGAAACCCATTCTTTTCGGTCATAACATTGCTGCGTTTGACATTCCCATATTGATGAACAAATTACGTCACCACAGTCTGCTTTCAGAATTCATGTTACATATCTATGGGTGCATTGATACCATAAAATTGGCAAGAAGGAAATTCAAAACTAAAGACATAGGAAACCATAAACAACAAACATTGGTCACAAAATTACTTGGCATAGAATATGATGCTCACAATGCATGTGCTGATGTAACAAGTCTGTTCCAACTTCTTGAGCACTTTGAATATTCAGAAAAAGATGTTTTTCCATTCAATGCAGCTTTGCTAACAGATTCTTACATTCGTTGATAAGGGCCTCACACATAACCAAGCTAACAGCTAGACGATTAGCACACAGTGGACTTTGTCTGAAACATCTACAGTTAGCATTTAACAGAGACAGTGAAAATGGCCTCAAATCTATTTTGTTAGAGCATGGCTTTAATGCCAAAACAGTCACATCTTTTACTAAATATTTTACATGTACTGAGGAATAACTTGTTATAGATGTAATACCACCAAATAATAGTACGTTACATCTGGTTGCATATGAAAATTTGACAGTTGTAGATTTCATTGCAGTATGGGTCATAAACATATATCTGGGGTATTTCAAAGCATATTAATTTTTTTAATTGGGGTTTCTTTGGAATATTTCTGAAACTTAAGGTTACATGGTTACTTAAGCTGGTACACAGGTTAAAAAAGAGGGAAAACTTTATTGGTTAACTTCCAGTGTTGGTTAGTTTCTTATATGCAATGCAATGTACAGTGACATTTTTTTCTATAGTACTAGTACTGGACAGGATACAACCTTACTCATGCTAAATATGACAAAAGAAGATGTGGTATGATTGCCAATGACACAACTCTCCACAAGAGACCAAAATGACACAGAAATAAACAACTATATGTCACTGTACCGCTTTCAACACTGAGCAAATCCCATACCGCATAGTCAGCTATAAAAAGGCCCCGAAATGACAATGTAAAACAATTCAAAGGGGAAAACTAAAAGCCTAGTTTATGTACAAAAAATGAACGAAAAACCAATATGTACATGTAACACATAAACAAACGTCAACCACTGAATTACAGGCTCCTGAGTTAGAACAGGCACATACATACAGAATGTGTCAGGGAAAGTATATTTTATTTGAAACAAAATTAAATTCTGTACAATTCTTTGAAAAGTGCAAATTTAACAAAGACTGTAGGGGAAAATCAATGGTGGTATTACATCTATAGGTTACCATTAACCATTAGATTGTATTGGCACAGCCATTTTATGAACATAACATGGTATTCAGAATTAAAATTATGGCTAATCCTGATTGGTCCATATGAGTGCATGTTATTTTTTATTATTAGAGTCTTTGTGCACTCTGCATTATACCAAAAGCCAAATAAATTATATTCTTTAGCCGTATTAATGGAACTGAGATGTCTTTTCAATGCTAGGATGAGACAAGTGGGTTTAAGTGCAAATTTGATAGGCATGGGAGATAAGTACAAATAACGTTAAGAAAAGCAATGCAAACTTATATTTTTTGTACCAAATGATACTGACAAAATAACTTTTCTTTAATGCTAGCAAGGTTTTGTTAATAAAACAACAATATAAAGTCTGTATCTTGAAAAGGCTACCATTGTTGCCTATGGAGAAATTAATTGTTTATTACATTCAATCTATAGAAGTGAGGACCACTAAAATAAAATATCAATTTTGCCAGCACCTTAACAGTGATGAGTTGTCTGTTGTAATGTTGTCACTTTTGGTCTGTCTGAAAACTACTTCTAATTGCTGATACTTGTAACATTTAAGGTTGAATATTTTTCTTACAGAAAATACTTGGCAGAATTAATGACTTCATTATTCATAATTGGCCAACACCCTGACAGTGATAAGTTGAAACGTGTAGTTACTTTTGGGTCTGTCCAATACCTTCTTCCTGTTTGGCAATACTTTGAATTTTACAAGTGTGGGTAGTCAGCATTATCACGTGTGCAACGTTTTGTCACCATAAGACCTGCAAACAAAAATTTGTTTATATGGAAATGACCCTGTCTGTTTGTCTGTTCCAGTTGTCCACATACTGTATTTAGTGAAAATTATTATTCATTGGTGTTCGGGCTAAAATTAAATCATTTTCACCTTGAAGTCTTTGTTCAAGGTCAACAATACTATGGTCACTGTGGTGCATGACACATCTTCATGAATTGATTTACCTTCATACAAAATATCAAAAGCGGCGGTTAAGCCTACATCAAAAGACAAAAGTTACAGTTCTAGCACAAACTTTTTATTAAAAAAAAAAAGAATCATTAAATTGACCTTGAGGTCAAAGTTCAAGGTCAAAAGTCACTATTCATGGTAGTAACACAACCTTTTGAGCTGAGCTACCCGTATACCATATATCAATAGCCTACATAAAAAGACAAAAATGTTACAACCAGAACAGATCTGTTACAGATGGACTTACAGATAGACTGATACCTAAAGGGCATCTTCTCCTTTTTTTTGGCAGGTCCATGATAAGGTTTTGTTTATTTTGAATGACTGACAGAACAAACTCCCTTTCACCATACTTTTTTCATCAATTTGAATTACTGATTTATGATGTTTTATCTATTAAATGGTATTTTAAGTCAATTTTCCAAATTTTGCCACTTTACTTCAATTATCAGTATAAGGTATAGGCAATAAAGGGGGTAAGAAATGTATGTTCATATTATGCTGAAACAATGCTTAGGTAAAGACCTTCAAAATGCTTGTATTTTAAAAAAATCTATTGAGTGGTTTTTTGTACAGGGTCACCTAATTTGCATAATTGGCTCCTACAGAAGCGCTTATTTTCATCAAAATGTGTTATATTTACCCCATTCACAGATTGTAACTGAAAGTAAAGCACACATCCAATTATTATTATATGAAAGAGGTGTATTTTTTATAATTATGTAGAAAAAAAATGTTTTTACTGTAAAAAATAAAAAAAAACAAAACCATACAATTAGTGTTTTATTGGAAAATTGAGGAAATCATCATTAGGGGTAACTCATGGTGGGTTATCTCCCTTATTTACCAAGAAAGTGGTCATAATACTTTCATATTTTGCTGAGGACACCCCAATCTTACAAAATGATAAATATTGTAGAAATCTATTGAGGGATTTTTTTTTTAACAAAACATCCTTATCCACCTTAAGGTATTGTTACATTACCGTTCCTCAAGAAAGCTGGATAACAGGATACTTCATACCTTCAACTATACAATAACTATTAAAACGTTTATTTGTATACCTTTTGTATGTACAATAGTTGTTTGATAGCAAGATACAATGTTATGATATTGGACAAAATAAAATACTGTCCCATACCGGTTTCTTGGTATCTCATCAATAGAATTCTTAAAGACAGAAGTTATGAAGGCAACGCGAGAATATTTATAACCATTTCAAAATATCAAACTTAAGCAAACAAGGTCAATCAAACAATAAGTTTACTTTGATTGGAGAATTGAAACTTAAGTCCCAATGTAAAGGTAAACCAAGTATCAAATTCCATTTTTTTATGAATTACTTTTAATTTAGCATGCGAATTGCAGTACAGAACCGTCGTAGTATCATATAACTTTATACTTTTTATTCACAGGCACTTGTTTCTATCCATGGGAAGCCCCACTCGTAAATATACGTTGATATTAGGGCTTCCCATGGATAGAAACAAGTGCCTGTGTTTTTATTTACCTCATCTAATACCAATGGTGGAAAAGTATATCCAATTGATTTTCCGAACCCTGTTGGCAAAAGTCCTAATGTGTCCATGTTATCCAAAATTGATCTTATTATCTTCTTCTGTTCATCTTTTAGATCAAAGCTAAACCCGTACTTTTTCTTTACTATATTAATCTCGTCTTCCATTTCAAATATTAAAAAAACGATACCCACAAGTACGTCATTCAATACGATATACTAACATAAAAGGTAGTCTCGATTACCCAGACGCATATTTAAATATAGCGTCTGGGGTGATTAACCGGACTGGTCAGATATTTATAGGGGGCGTAACAAATAACTAAATATAGAACAAATCTATAAATAGTATTTCCGTTATCCCCAATATAATTTATATCTAAAAAAAAAAAAACAAAACAAAACAACAGTAAACAGTGTACATGTATATGTGATTATTAAAACTGACATTCTTGTAGCCCACTTTATGTTGCCCAACTTGCTGATGGGCAATTTTAATACAGACGTGATGTCAAATAAATAAAACTGCTTCATAAACCATTTCACACGTATTCCTGTCCTCAGAGTTGTTGTCTCGGTGATTTATAAACATTTAATAAAGATCTATAGTCAAAATTAAGCTTTAATTGGTCGAACTTAATATTCAGATTTCGGACATTTTTTTCAGTGATTAAAAGTAATTTATATATATAAGTTGTAATCTTTTTTTGTCCTGATTTTTATCTAAGACTTTATCATTAACTACTTTTCTAGCTTAAATCTCTAAAAAAAAAAAAAAACGACCAAAAACTGTAATTAACGGTGATCTTCTTTTCCTGAATTTTGTACATGTACATTTTTTTAAAAAGAAAAACATGAATTGGTAAAGAAAGGTCGAACTAGCATTCAGACAGTGACTAGGTTCCACTCTGGCGGCTTTGTTTATAAAGTGTTATTGAAAATTTGGGTTATTTTTAATGAAGCGTTGACCACACACTTGTCCCGCTTTTTTACTATCAAACATGAACCTCTTCTGTAAATGGATATGATGTTTGATGGAACAAGATTCTAGGCAAGTATCTGTCAGCTTGCTCTGATAGCTAGCCTAATGCAGTTCTTCGTTACGGAAAATATGAAACAAAAAACGGTAAATATGAAACAAAAACGGATGCAACAAGGTATATTTCGACCCCTAATATTACAATTTTCGGAGAGGGGGGAGTCTCCCCTGGTTCCCCCATTACCTGGTTGCCTCAGTCCGCGGCACCCAAACACCTGCCTCGTTTGATTCTGAGGCCTAGTTACGGCCCTGTCTAAATTTTATAGCAATCGTCATAGGCGGATCCAGCCCCCTTCCCCTTTTCGAGGGAAAAATTTGATTATATAGGGAAACACTAGCATGACTGTATAGTGCTCCCCCCTTTTATAACAAGTACTGGATCAGCCACTGTTCGTGTATAGAGGATACCGCGCTATCTGGCCTGTATCCCGAACGGGCTATAATTTAAGACCTCCTTTTTATATGTATCATACTGTTAATTTTTTTCGTCCTGAACATTACCATTATTTACCACAAGACTGTATAGTGCTTCCCCCTTTTATAACAAGTACTGGATCAGCCACTGTTCGTGTATAGAGGATACCGCGCTCTCTGGCCTGTATCCCAAACTGGCTATAATTTAAGACCTCCTTTTTATATTTATCATATTGTTAATTTTTTTCGTCCTGAACATTACCATTATTTACCACAAGACGATAACCAATCAACCCAAAATCAATCTATTCTTATATTATAGCACACCACGTTATTCTCTTCATCTTCAAACTATAAAATACCATTATTCTCTATTTTTCATATTGTAGCACACCACTATTCTCTATTATTTATATTGTATCACATCGTCCTGAACATGCATGAAATATTTGCCACTTGACGTTAAGCAATCAACAGTTAGTCTGTATTTATTTTTTTATCCATTTTTCTTAGTTTTGTCTCAATATTCTTATTTCTGTAAATTCTTGTTATAATTTATTCTTTCCTTTTTATATATTCTTTCAGATATCTGATGCACTTACCTTACAGGAAAAGCACACATCAAGTTACGTTTATGTAAACAAAAACAACTTATACAAATACTAAGATTACAATGTAGAAAAACTTCCTTAACAACTTATCACTGGCAGATCAGTGAGATCACACAATGAGCCAACTCGATTTTTATTTACAAAATTAACTGATCTTAAAATTGCAAACGACAGAATAGTCTGAATGTTTCTTAGCTGTTAAACCAATAATCTATATCGCCTAATCCTTTTGGTAAGAAAACGTTTAGGAACCAACCTTCACACAATACCACTTTGCCAGTGTTACCCCGTGTCTATGGAGAAATACAGAACTTAACCAGTCATTCATGAAACCCAATACTCTTTGAATGCATGTTTGAATCATGCACATGGAAAAGATGGAATGGGATTTATGCCATACTGCATGGTAACTTGTTAAAAAAAAAAAAATAACTGAAAAGGGTATTCTACTTCTCCAACTATTAAAATATCCATCATGTATTAGCATGCAATCAAGGACAGCTTTACAAGAACAATAACTTCTCCTGTACATGTGAACCTTTATATAAAATAAGGAGATTGGTACGATTGCTAATGAGGCAACAACACAGCAGAGTTCAAATGACATGGATATACGCAAATATAATCACTACTCGGTCTTCAATATTAAAAAAACTCCATACCATATAGTTAACTATAAAAGGGCCCGACATGAAAACAAGATACAATTCAAACGTGAAAACAAACTGTTTAATTGTTTATGTGATTTTTAATTTGTTAATACAAATCTTAATTTTCTGACATATCTGAAAACAATGTGTTTCTTGATTTTTGTTTTATTTTCTTAATATACGTCTGTGTACCTTTTTTTCGCTTTGTGGTTGCTGTCAAAATAATGTTTACACAACATTTTTGGTACTGTGATTTATTTATACTGATTGATGCTTCAGTAATTAAAAAAAAAATCTTCGAATCTTTTTCTTATAAAATTGAAGCTGTTTATGATACAATGAAAATTCGAATATTATAGATTTTTTTAATTCTTCACATTTACACATAACATCTGTGTCCAGAAATCATCATTGGTTTGTCTACAAAGAGAGTAAATATTAAAATATAATAATAAATAAATAATTGGTCACCAGCATAGCATATATGAAAACAAATTGTTTGAAAAAACATCATAGAAATATATTTTTAAAATGTCTTGGTGCAAGCTGAATCCCTTCGGGATGCGAGATTATCTCGCTGCGTTGAAGACACGACCTATTGGTGGCATTGGGGTGTTTCCTCCTCTTTGGTCGGGTTGGTGTCTCTTTGACACATTCCCTGCTTGTATTCTCTATCCAAACCATGCATGATTTTTTCTCATTGTTGAAGGCCATACATTTGTTTATAATTGCTCACATCCACTTCATTTGAACTTGGGGTGGATAATTGTCTCAATGGTATTCATACCGCATCTTCTTATTTGTATAATGTTGACCTTTTGGTACTTTTATCTTCACTTTTTGTTTTAGTCTACATGATGACCTCTTAATCATGTTGATGTCTATTTTTGGTAATGTATGTCATTTGGGTTCACCGGTTGCTGCCTCATTGACACCTCCTTTCATTGATGCTGAATCTATTGTTTTACTGTCTATTGTTTTGCATAAAATCGAATTTTCAGTGTTTTTCTCATGCCATGGTTTTGTTACAAGGTTTAGATAGCAACTTGGTATATTCCCTGACAACATTTTTATTCATTTATGAACTTTTTTGTGTGTGAAGAAATGCCTGTTAAAAGTGCAATAAAAGTGCAAAAAATGTATTTTTCTATTTTAAGTTGACCGGTCCAGACTTTGTTTACTAATAGTATGTTTAAATTTCTTTTCATAACAACGTGTCCCACTTCTTATCTGTATGTATAAGCTAAATGCATTTGTTTTAAAAAAAAATCGAGCATAAATCATTTTTACCGTTTGGTGTATGTACAGAATGGCATCTTCTAGATATACTTTGTTTGTTTATCTTCTACTTATGGTTTTGGATTGCGTTCCCTCCTTTGAATATGTACATCATTGTGTATCTCTCCTCCCCCTTTTTTTACACATATCAAGATGCAAACTCCCTTATACAGATAGATACAACAAACTAATCTTGGATGGTCGTATTTCGGCGTCATAGCACTTTTCAATCAAGTATTTATAAAGTTAAAGATACTACATATCAACATATCAACCCAAAATGTATTTATAGAGTAAACGACTGTTCGAGTGGTCCCAGTCAATACAAACATTGCCATTTATTGTATAATTATTGACTCGCATGCGTAGCACGGACATGCATGAAAGAATATAACTACTCGGTGTATCAGGTTGCATTAAAATATATGTAACAGTTTGTGTTGTTATATCATCTTACCTAGGTTGGATGTGCAGTTATTTTCCTTTGCGGTCATGGAAGCCATGCTGTCTGGTGTTTTCCATGACTTGTATGTCGTCACAAAAAATATAAATAGCTTTAAACAACAATCGGTACACTCGGGCTTTTCAATAATATTATCGTAATGTCATTTCTTCCGAAGTCAATAACCAACTTCTTGGTTATTCGTCTTGGACATTATCTTTAAAAACAAGCTAAAAAAGCCGATACTATTCCGAATGTCATAAATTACCATTTTTATATCACTTGTCATCCAGACGCTATACTTTGAAAAATAAAGCGGCTGGATGATCGAGACTAACATAAAAGGATGATATATTCCCGTATTTTTTAGGGGAAAAATTACGGGAAACGTCGTCCCTTTTGTTTGACGTCACTTCCTTCAGTTCAAGAACCTGTCATTCGTATTTTTGGCCGTTTGACTTAATGTTTTATCATAGAGATGGCGTGCATATATTGTAATTCCCCACTTAAAGAAAGAAAAGATAAGCGTGGATATCTGAGACATTCGCTTACAGCAAAACTTTACAAAGGCAGGAAGTAACTGTTCTTCAGGCTATCAACACTTGTCTACATACATCTTTGAACATCGTGCGGGACAAATTTGCAATTCCAGAATTGGCAAATCTGACTTTGTTGTCTTACAAGATGACAAAAATATTTTTTGGCCAAGTGATAGATAATTAAAAAAATTAAATTTCCCCATATGTCCCAACATGTCACTGTTGTCACTGTTGTCACCACAGCTGATTAAAAGTACATTTCCCATGGGAAATTTAAAAATTCCCATGGGAATATTAGAAGTTCCGATGGGAAAATTTAAAGTAGAAGAATACTAAAAGTTCCCATGGGAATTTAACTTTTCCGATGGGAACAGTTTATCTTCCCATGGGAACAATTTTTCTTCCCATGGGAACAATTTTTCTTCCCATGGAACGATTTTTCTTCCCATGGGAACATTTCTTTCTCCGATGGGAACAATTTTCTTATCACTGAATCAGATATTTTACAACGGGAACATGTTTTCCTTTAGATTGTTTTTCTCCTAGAAAAAATGAAATTTGTTGAAAATGCAGGATTTATTTTAAATTATTGAAGTATGCGGGTTTTCTACAAAATGTCAATATGCTTTCGTATCTAAAGTTGCACTCAACATGCAACTTCCATAAAACTCTGATTTTCTATTAAAGTATGAAGCAATGACAAGTAAGTTTTAAATTAAGTTGTGCGTGTGTTGTGATAACAAAATATTCTTTTTTCTATTATTGAACTTATTAGAAAACAGATAAAAAATGTTTAAAACAACTTATTTTCCGGTGCGTAGAAATACCACAAATTTTGATTATTTTTTTTTTTACAAACTACAAGACCCATAAAACAAAAACACTTTAACATGCTGAAATAATACAATCATGTACAATCTGTATACACGTACGTAATTAACAGGTTCTGGTTGAATGAACAAGAATTTCAATCGATTACACATCAATGACAATCAATAGAGTGCGGCACGTGTCGATAAAATATTTAATAACACTGTTATTACTAAAGATATGATTATATAATTTGAAATTATTTATTTATTTATAATAGCATAGTCTACTTTCATATGTCATGCATGTCCTTTGTGCCAATAATTTATATCTTCCCATCAAGTCCCTAGTGCGTAATATTGAGGTGGTCATTTGCGGTATTTCTACGGACATCTTTATTTCAACATTTTGATTCCTTCCGTATTATATTCTGTATAGGGCATAGGCAGTTTATGTAGATGAATAACAAGAACAGAAAA
>CM029603.1:6781835-6893493 GCA_017311375.1 Mytilus coruscus
AATCATATACAGATATATAGTTTGTGAGTTGTGTGTCCTTTTTCATTAAAATTTTACTGTCACAACAACATTTTACGTGTCTGGGCGGTATGATTTTTATGAGTTAATCATGAAGACCAATAATGATCACAAAAATACTCAACTCTTGAAAGAAAATTACCACAGGCCACATGCATTTGTTTCTGACAATGTGGGGTTTACCCTCCACACCTGTACGAAAAATCACAAGGTAGCTAACTGGATCTGTCCTTGCTTGTCCTAAACTAAAGCCATGCAGATACTCTTGAAGTCAATGAAGATAAAACAGGTATATATTTTATCTCACAACCCATTTAGGCATGTTGACAGTAGTACTAATAAATTCTCTCGGTGGGGTGGGGGTGGGGGTCGTGCTGGGGGGACTTCAATACTTAATTGATAGGGTGTACCGCGGTGGTTCTGTTACCCTACCCTTTTCATATGAATTAGCCTTTAAAAATGTAGACCTTTTCATATTTTACGTAGGTAAAAATGTTACCTTTTCCCATATTGACTTTTATTATTACATGTATTTGGGTTTCGTGCGGTGTGAATGTAAAAGTGGAGTGCAAAAGGAGAGAAAATTGGTTGATAAAAACACAGCCTTTCTTTTGAAAGAAAATTACCAAAGCACTACAACTTTGTATAATCTCTGTAAAAAAATATCTTGATGCCCCCTTTTAAAAATCCTGGATCCCCCCTTTTCCCAATAAGATATACATGTACTCAGACAAATGTCTCTGATTTACTTCAGAAGTTTAAAAGAGAACTAAAGGTAGTATTTATAGATAGATTTAGTTTATATTTATATATCCAACTAAAATAAAAATTATGAAAAGATTGATTGATTGTTAGTTGCTTAACATCGAGTGGTATTATGAAAAGAAAAGAAGAGCTAGGTTATCAGGATTTTTTATTTTGGAATATCATGGATAAAGCCAGAGGAATCTGAATATCTGGCAAAAACTCAAATACAGGAGGAGCAAACATCCTTCGACCTAGTAATATGTTGGTTTTGATTTTTACAAGACTTGAACAATGAATAAATAGCGACTTTTTTATATTCAGCTGCAGGTACTGAGGACCTATGATATACATGATCTGTCTGGAGTGGTATATAAACTTCACTTGTCATGCTTGTCTCATACTGAACATTTAACTCCTTTCCTTTAACCAGATAAATATATGTCAAGATTGTTCACAGAATGACACTTGAGTTATCAGGCAATTAACTTTCATTGTCCCACTATTTATCACACAACTTTGGTTGAAATCAAATTATGTGATACCCCAATTGCAACATGGCTATAGTTATCATAATATGCCTTATGGTAGTCCACTGTAATGTTCCTTTAAAGTTTTATCAGACTATGACAGTAACTGTATTTGTTACTGTAAATGAAATGCTGAATATTTATGCATTTCTTTTTTCTATATGACAGTTATTAAGCAGGGCTTGAATGAAGTATGGAGGATCTGTTTGTAAATTCCTGACACGAAAAAGAAAATGACAGAGGGAGAAGTCCAGGTCAATGTTAGAAGGACAATTCAGCAAAGTTCCAACAGATATGTATGCACTTTTCCATTTTATTAAATGTTATGCATTTAACAAAATAGTATGCTTCAAAAAACCATTCCTTTTGGCTTGCAGCAAATGTGCAGAGAAAGAATAGATTTCATTTGTTACTTTAATGCTACATATGATATTTAAGTAACTTTGCAGAACAAAATGTTCTGAATGTTAGCATTTAACTATTTGCCACTTGTCAACTGAAGGATGTTATGTAATCCATACAAAAATTTATCAATCAAATGTTGTACAAAAATGTACTGCCTTCTTCAACATTTCATTTTATACTTTAAACAAAATTGATATGAATTTGGAGGGCTTGCAATCGTGCACTCCTATCACAGCTGTTTATTTTATTTTTAACACACTGTACAATAAACCTGCATAATTGGAATCATTTATATATACAAAAAAAAAACTACTGTTAATGCTAAAAAACCAAACTAATGGACATTTATTGATTCATTGATGTCTTTATTTCCTCATACCGGTACTAAAAAGTAATTGAGATATTGAATGATTGGTGTTTAGCGCCACTTTAAACACTATGATGCTATTTCTTGGTGTCCTGTTTTTATTAGTGGAGGAAACTGGAGAGAACTAAGACCTTTATGAGGAAAACTGAGAGAAGAAAAAGAAAGTTTTATACATACAGACAAAAAATATTTAAGTCTCTCAGCATAAAATCCTGTGCAATGATGCCAATCTTTAACATCAATTCTCTGTAATAATAGACCAAATATGAAAAATTTTGGCCAGATTATTTTTTTGATTACTTTTTTAAGTTTAAATGGTCCAAATTAACAATCAAACTTAAAAAATCAATAAAAAATCAGTATAGTCTGGTTTCCATGGAAACAACGTGACATCATATGTTTATTTTAGTATAGCAAGGTGAAATGGCTAACATTGTATTTTATGGTAAAATGAGATAAAGCATTACATTTTTGTTATTTTCATGGGTATAAGAGATGATTTCAATCATTTAAACTGCTAACTGACAAATTTTTCGAATCAAAATAGTTTTTGGTACATAAGGTAGTCCATTTAACACAAAAATCGGCATGATTTTGTCATTTTACATCTGGTTTTACGGAAAACATGAGAAATCCTCACATAAAGACTATAAAATATAAAATAATGGATGTTTTGTCAACAAATTGCTGCAAAAATTTTTGGGTAAATGTTGCAGAAAGTTGTCAATAGAGGAATACTAGTCATTGTAATTTACCCTGAAATTCCCTTTTATTTAGGTTCTGTTTGTAAATAAATATTTTATATGAATATTTTCATGATAAAACAGTCCTTTCTTATGAAAAAACTATTTTAGATGTATTGAGGGTACTTATATCATATTACATATTCCAGAAATTAAAATTTTATGCTCAAACTAATCTGGACGTAATTTTGAAAATGAGTTATTTCCCTTTTGAAAATCTTCGTTCAGGAGATAGAAAAAAACAGTAGCAGCAATAACATAATTTTCAGCAGACAACTTGATCATACTATTTCTGGATCACTATTTCTTGTTTGACAACTTTACAACAATTATCATTGAAATATTCCACAGAATGTGACATACTGAATTATGAATGTTGCCTGTCCATTTTTAAAACCATTTCCTGACATAATTTGTGACATTTATTACACTGAAATATCATATTGAAAACTTTCAACTATGGAACACAAGGTACACGTTTGACAGAAATTGACTTAATAAATTGTGCAACCGTCATCTGAAACATATTGAAAGCCTAATAGAGCTCAGAAAGAAAGAAAAAAACACTTATGAAGTTCCAGATGTGATCAATGTACATAACTTTTGAGAAACTGTCAAGGAGCAAGAGAACAGCCATAAGGCATAACAGCAGACCGGAAACTTAACATCCACCAGGTTCTTCTTGTCCACAAACATGCTGGATATGTTTTGCCAGTTGGAACACGTAAAATTATCATGATTATTTGTTTATATATATATTATCTTCTTCTTCCCAAATAAGATATTCTGTAATTTCCCTATAGAACTAGGGTTTCCCTTCCTGTCGTGAGGGTACAAGTACAGTACTGAGCGATCTGAAGGGATACATTACACAAGGGTCACAGTTGGGTACTCTCTGCCTCTACTTTCGAGTGCACCCTCTCTTTAAAACGGTGGAAAACAGTTATATCAAATTAATTAAAATTAATCAAATTCAGTTATAAAAGAATCATTACATGGTCGATAAAAGAATATTACCGTATTATAATTGTTTACGTATTTTGATGTTGATTAATTTACACTCACTGATTATCTCCCATTATTTCAACTAAATATAGATATTTATGTATCTACAATTATGGAATGCCAAAGTGCCAACACTGTTCTATTTTAAATTACTTGGTCTGTCTCATTGGGGTCTACGGTTACTCAAAGTGTTTATTTTAACAATTGTTTGATAATCAAATGATGTGAATTTGTAATTATATGATGTCAGTTTACTTTTGATGATGTGCACAGGACATTTATTTATATAATGTATTCTAATATTAATCTTAATGCCAAACAAAAGTAAAATCATAACTGAAGTGTACAGAAATTTTGGTTCCGATAAAAAGCAAATTATTTGTTGCCAATTTTAACCCAATAATTAGGTTCCTTGATCTTGTTTTCTGTATTTTACTGTTATTTAAAAGATATCAATCAAAGTCAATGTACATTTGCAACACATTCATTTAACCATTTATTTTCAGCTATTTCCAGAAATTGTTGACAAAACTTTTGACTCAACAGCACATTGAACATGGAAAAGATTTTACAGATGAAAGACGGATAGAAAATGTACGTTAAAGAAAATATTTATCCATGCTTTAATATGAATTATAGTCTTTTAATTTCACCATTTAAAATTTATATATAATGTAACAATAACAATAATTGATTCTGATTCAGCAATATTTCATAACTCATATATATCCTAGACTAGTGAGCTTGAAATTAAAGACACTAAACAACTGACACCGATTATTCCTGCTTTATACTTAGTCATTTACTTTCAAATCAAGACTGCTGGTAGATCACAATGAAAATTTATTACAGATGTGATGATTTTAATTTTCAAACTTCCCATTTATGTTAAGTAATACTTTAGCATCACCATTGATCATCAATATATGGAATTTATGTATCCGCTACTCCACAGATAATTCTTTTATCTGTATTTTGTTGAGATTGATTGTTGGTTGCTTAGTGTCCAGTTGCAAATATTCCATGCATGTTCAGAACGATTATTGAGAGTAACAATTTTGTAACAATGAAAAAAAAAAGTTAAGCATATGAGGAAAAAAACAATAAACTTAACAACAAATTGATATTCTAGCTCCTTCACTTGTTTAAAAAGCAGTTGAACATCGTGAACATGGTCATGGCATGCTATTTTGTGTTTTAATGAGGAGGTAAACGAGAACAGAAACAGATATACAATGTATCAGTGAGATTTTACCGTGCAGCCATAACCAGATGCAGATTTTTTTTTTTGAGGGGGACAGGCGCTTTTATGGGACTTTGCTTAAGTTTTGAGTTCATGTCCATTTTTAGCTCACCTGGCCTGAAAGGCCAAGTGAGCTTTTCTCATCACTTGGCATCTGTCGTCTATTGTCCTCTACATTAACTTTTATAAAAAATCTTCTCCTTTGAAACTACTTGGCCAAATTTAACCAAACTTGGCCACTATCATCATTAAGGTATCTAGTTTTAAAAACATGTGTCCTATGACCTTGCCTGCTCACCAACATGGTCGCCATAGCTAAAAATAGAACATAGGGGGTAAATGCAGTTTTTTGGCTTACATCTCTGAAACTAAAGCATTTAGAGTAAATTTTACATTGGATGAAGATGTATCTACCTTGAAATTTTAAGACAAATAAGACAAATTAAATACGACAACCCATTGTTGGGTTGCTGTCGCTAATTTGGTAATTTTAAGGAAGTTTTGCAGTTTTGGTTATTACCTCGAATGTTATTATAGATATACACTGTAAGCAGCAATAATTTTAAGCAATTGTAAGATCTACAAATAAGTAAATATTTTTCAATTCATCACAAAATTCAAAATAAACTGAGAATTTCGAAGTGACACAGATGTGCCTGCTTGATTATAACATTGTAAAGGGGCATAACTCATGAATGGTAAATGAAACAACACCCAAATTAGAACTTGATCTTTGTTTTGTGTTAATAATCGTTGTGTAGGAGTTTCATAACATTTGGTTGATGCAAACTATAAAAGGTAAAAAACTGAAACAAATATTGGGATGTACAGACGTAAGAAGGGACAAAAAAGTCAGGGGCATAAACAGATAAATGTTGCCAAGTGCATCAAAATCAAAAATCATTTGTAACAAAAAATTTACTTACATAATTGTTATTACATAGAATACATGTAGAAAAGTCAGAATGTGAATTTAAATTATTTTGGTAAATGTTCCAGGGGCGTTTCTAGGATATTTGAAAGAGGGGCGTAGAATAAAAACTTTTAGCGGAGCGGAGCGAGGCGAAAAAATTTCTGGACTTTTTTGCTAAACAAACATGAAATAATTGTGAAAGGCACTAATGTAACGGTATAATACAATATTAGAAGATTACGATAGTTTTTTTTTTTTTTTTTTTTTTTTTTTTTGAAAAGGCGGCGTCGCCCATTACGCCCTCACCTGGACCCGCCCTGTACAGTTCTATCTGAATTTATTATTTTGCAATAATATAACAGAGCAATATTTTTAAATTTACAGTATAAAATTACTTCGCCATTTGAGTCCAGGATTTTGTAAAATACAGTCAAACCTCCGGTGCGGGAGTTTCTCGCTACATTGAAGACCCATTGGTGGCCTTCGACTGTTGTCTGCTCTATGGTCGGGTTGTTGTCGCTTTGACACATTCCCCATTTCCATTCTCAATTTTATTTAAGAGACCACTAAAGGAGAGCAAAATGTTGGCTCTAAAGACAGGTGGTCTTTTAATATTACAGGTTCAATCTATATGAAATGTACTACAGAGGATCTAAAATAAATGGTCTTATAATACAGGTTTTGCTTAATACAGGTGGTTTCTTAAGCAGGTTTGACTGTAATACAGAAAAGTAGTTAAGAGACTTTCCATTCTGCTCATTGTCACCTTCCTTTTTCCAGAGTATTAATAAGATCATCTTTCCTTGATATTTTTAGGAATGACTATTCCAATGAGCAAAGTGACAAATCTACGCCAAACTTTCACCATGAACCTAAAGATTGCAACAAGATCAGAGAATATAGCATTCAGAGATATGAAATTACAACCGATAAAACATCAAGAAATTTTCAACAGGAATGCATTGAACTGGATATTTCCGGAGATGACATTGCTGTCATCAGTAATTCAGAAAACAGTTGTGGAATTTCTATTGCCCAGTTTCTGGATGTACCATAAGCTTTCTAAAGCATAAATCTTTAAAAGACCACATCATCATTGGGAACTGTCACTTCCAATCAAAATGTAAATCTACCAGTGACACATACAAAACTTATATGCACTGAAGGTAAACCAGACTGTTGGTACTTGTTTCAACTTGAGTTTGAATGCTGAGGAAACAACAAACACAAATAAACTGACGAAAGAGTGGGCTTTGAAATCCATAAAGGCTCATGTCACCTTTTCCATAGACCAAAAGAAATGGCGTGCAGAATTTTTCGTACCACAACATATTGCTAGTTACTTCTTTCGTTATTCATGACAGATAAACTCCAAATATAATGATGGAATAGCTTTTAAATCAGAAAATGAAACATCAATTATCACACAAGAAGTAATGGCTAATATTAATGCAGACACATGAACCTGTGGTGACTGATCTCAATATTTTGTTGAATACATTGTCAGTTATTTCTATAAATAATTTTAAAATTGCAACATGTGCAAAGGCTGTATTTGATATTTAAAAGTTTGCCCTATCAATATATCCCAAACAGGTACTATAACCATTCTTTTGAACAATGAGGTGGACTTTTTCATTCTGTGAAGGATCTCAGCAACAATGAGCAAATTGCAAAATGAAGAACAGCAATAAAAGTCTTTCCTTGCATATAATCATGTCTTTTGAGTTTGTGTTAGAGTCTATCTTTTATCTTTCATTGGCTAACATATGTCCAGGGCTTGAAAATTCCGAGTCCCATTACCAGGGAAAATAAATATCTAAGCAAGGAAAGTGAAATACTATAAGAAATTTCCATTGGGTAGGCATCTTGTGTAAAGTTTTGTTCTAACATTCAACAATGGGCAATCTTATTTTCTAATGGTTAGGATATTCAAGCCTTAATGTTTCAATTTTCAAGAGTTATACACACTGTACAATAAACCTGCATAATTGGAATCATTTATATACTTTAATAAAAGTATTTTGCAAAAAACCAATGTATTAATTTTGGCCTAAGCACTGCATTGTTGTCTCATTTTCTACTGTTAATGCTAAAATCATGTGTATGATACCAAACTAATGGACATTTATTGATTCATTGATGTCTTTATTTAACTTGAATACATCATACCAAAGTACTAAAAAGTAATTGAGATATTGAATGATTGGTGTTTAGCGCCTACTTTAAACACTATGATGCTATTTCTTGGTGTCCTGTTTTAAAATATTAGTGGAGGAAACTGGAGATTTTAGTGCCTGCCCTATTACTAAGACCTTTATGAGGAAAACTGAGAGAAGAAAAATTGTCTGGTAAAGTTTTATACATACAGACAAAAATCCGCCAGTATTTAAGTCTCCGGAGATATTTTTCAGCATAAAATCCTATATTTCTGTGCAATGATGCCAATCTTTAAGATATAAAATATTCATAATATTAACATTACTAAAGATGAGTATGTGACGTTTGTTTTTCAGTCTGTAGAAGTGTATTAAATTTCATGTTAATATACATGTATTTGAATATAATTATTTTTTCCAGAAAATAAAATCTGAATTTGAGGTAAATATATACTGATATGTATATATGTAAGATGAATAGAAGACATGATACTTGAGCAGCGCTTCAGAATCACACTACAGAAGTTTGTAGAATTTTGATTGCAATCAAGTTAAACTGAAGGTAATTTAATAGTAAAACAAGAAAACATTTCCTATTCAAGTATACTAAAATAATTTTTGATGTTTAGGTCACAATGTGATAAAGTTCTTTTTCTGTCTTACTTTCGATCTCCTTACATTTTTGGGTCATTTTGTCGAGCCTGCGACTTTTGTAGCAGAAAGCTCAACATAGGGATAGTGAACCGGCGGCGTTAGCTAACTTCTTAAAAGCTTTATATGTTAGAAGGTAGAAGACCTGGATGCTTCATACTTTGTATATGGATGCCTCATGTTACAAAGTTTCTGTCAGTCACATGTCCAATGTCCTTGACCTCATTTTCATGGTTCAGTGACTACTTGAAAAAAAAGTTAAGATTTTTTGTAATATTAAATTCTCTCTTATTATAAGTAATAGGATAACTGTATTTGGTATCTGCGTACCTTGCAAGGTCTTCATGTCCGTCAGACAGTTTTCACTTGACCTCGACCTCATTTCATGGATCAGTGAACAAGGTTAAGTTTTGGTGGTCAAGTCCATATCTCAGATATTAGAAGCAATAGGTCTAGTATATTCGGTGTATGGAAGCACTGTAAGGTGTACATGTATAACTGGCAGGTGTCATCTGACCTTGACCTCATTTTCATGGTTCAGTGGTTATAGTTAAGTTTTTGTCTGTTTTTCTTATACTGTATGCAATAGGTCTACTATATTTGGTGTATGGAATGATTGTAAGGTGTACATGTCTAGCTGTAGGTGTCATCTGACCATGACCTGATTTACATGGTTCAGCGGTCAAGGTTAAGTTTTTTGAGTTTTGGTCTTTTTTCTAATACTATATACAATAGGTCAACTGTATTTGGTATATGGAAATATTTTATGATCTATATATCAGTCACGCAGGTTTTATTTGACCTTGACCTCATTTTCACGGTTCATTGTTCAGTGTTAAGTTTTTGTGTTTTGGTCTGCTTTTCTTAAACTATAAGCAATAGGTCAACTATATTTGTTTTATGGAAGAATTGTTAGTTGTACATGCCTGCCTGGCATGGTTTATCTGACCTTGACCTCATTTTCATGGTTCAAAGGTCAATGTTTAGTTTTCTTGGTTTATGTTAAGTTTATGTGACAGTTGTAATAAAGCGTTATATTTAGGACTATCAACATAATATCAATGATAAGTAAAGAAGGCGAGACATTTCAGCGTGTGCACTCTTGTTTTGGTAAAGTACTGGTAAAAGTCAAAATTTGTTTGATAAAGCACCATTTAAGTGCAGAATATGTTGTATATAATCTATTAATTATTTAGATAAAAGAAAAAAAAAAAAGAAAATTATTTTATCTATATATATTCTATTAAAAAAAAAGATGTGGTATGATTGCCAATGAGACAACTCTCCACAAGAGACCAAATGACACAGAAATTAACAGCTATAGGTCACCTAGGCCTTCAACAATGAGCAAAGCCCATACCGCATAATCTACCATACACTTTCTGCCAGGAATCCGCAAACAAGTGTATACAATTTTTTGGCTTCATTGTTCAATAATCTTGTTACAACCCATAACCAAATATTGATTAAATCCTTCATACTGCAGGTTATTTATATACTTGCATGCTTGAAATCTCATCAAAGATTATTGAATGTTTAGAGTTTCAGTAATTCATAAATTGTCTTATTCATTGGCAGTTCATTCAAATTGAAATCTAAAGTTATGACTGTCCAGTAATTGTGGAATTTACCATGTTGACAGCAACAATAGCTTAAAAGCTAAACTGACATAAAAGTTAACAGCAATCTGAAACTGATGCTCAGAACCTTGAGGAATATCTGGAATTTCATTTTATTTTTAAAAACTGTATAATACATGTATAATCATTTTCTTGACCTTATTTCATTTTAAGGATCAAAGCATTGAGATCTAAAAAAAAAAGATTTAAGATTTGCAGATGAATGTTTGCCTTTTTTCTCTTTATTGCTTTGTTAGATCCTGTTCTTAAGCACATATTGACAATCTGATGTTAATTTTTTTTTAATTTACAGCTTCGTAGTAAAGCAGATGCTAGGGAACACCTTCACTATTCAAGTCAGACTATAAAAGGAAGCTTTTTTGTTGATAGCTGAACTTGTAAGTAAATATATCTTATGTGTATATTGTACAAATTAAAGAAGGAAAGAAAAAATAAGAAATGATTTTCAGAATCTAAAGGATTATGGGTAATCTTATTGTTTGTACACCAAAATGAAAATAATGTTATGTCATTGGTTGAATTTCTATTGCTTTAGAACATTTTAAAGCAACCACAATGTTTTGGTGTATGCTTTTGAAAATATAATACAGAATGCATTTATTTAGATTCTGAAAAGGTGAATTAAACAGGCGATAATAGAAATTATTAAAATGAGGAGATAAGGTATGATTGCCAATGCGACAACTATCCACCAAAGTTCAAATAAAGTGGATGTAAGCAATTATGGGCTACTGTACATCCTAAAACAATGAAAAAAATCCATAATGTATAGTTGGCTATATATATAGTTCAGTCTGTGGTTAAAATTTTTTTTATTTAAGAAATAATTCATGGAAGCCATAGATTTGTTGAAAATTTACACATGGCCTTGGCTGTGATACTCAAATTTTATCCTGAGCGTTAGCTGATGAAACAACTCTCCACAAGAGATCAAATGAAACAGAAATTAAGACCTATAGGTCACTGTACAGCCTTCAAGAATGAGCAAAGCCCACATACCACAGTTGGCTATAAATCACAAATTTTAAAGAATTCAAACAAGAAAACTGGCAGCCTTATTAATGTACAAAACAATTAACAAAAAAACAAATATGTAACACAGCAACAAACAGCAACCACTGAACTACAGGCTCCTTACTTGGGACAGGCACATACATACAGAATATTAGATGGATACAAATAGAAATACATATATAACAAAAGCACAAAGGGACATGGACTGGTAATAGTACATCCCAACAACAAAAGACAGTAAGTAAAGATCTGAGAGTACTTGCAGTTACTGACAGCTGGTTCAATTGAGAATTTTATCAGGCCTTTTCAGGCACTTTTATTAAAATTTGACAGGTGGAGGTTATTTAAGAAGACTGCTTGAATATTTAAATGAAATATCCAAATTAAAATGTATGCATGGTGGGGTCAAATACAAAAGTGCCTTCCTCCCCTCTACATTTATTTTTGGAACAGCCCTCACATTGTTGTTTACATTTAAGCAAAAGCAACATTCATAATAGAAGTAAAATAAAGCTTTCATTATGTAAGCTAAAATAAGATAATACTTATAACAATTAATAAAATTCTTTTTATCCTTTCAGATGAAGAAGCTTTCTAAGAGTGGAGCATTTAGAAGATAGAACATTCAAATATTATTTGTTACTATTTCAGTAACTTATCAAATGTTAACTGTTTAAAATATTCTTAAATATAAATATAATTGAATTTCAAGTTGGAAAGTGTTTTTTTATTTTACATTTGGTAATATATGTCTTTGATAGGGACAATTTTTAGTCATAAGCTGATTATTTTAGATCATGATAAACCTACAAGGGACACAACTCTTGAAGAATGAACATTGTAAAATAGCTTGTTTGTATTGAATTGTTGTTTGGTATACATTTGGTTTTGCATAATTTGTTGTGCAATTTCAATTCGACTTCCTTTTAAACATTGAAATAAGATTTGGATTAAAATATATTGTAATGATAGTTAAGTTTTGATGGATGCTAAACATCCAGCCGCAAATATTACATACATATTCAGGATAATAACAGGTACATTAAACATGCATATGAGGTAGCTGATAAACAGTTATAACCTACAAGACAATTTATTGATGTTTAACTCACTTTTACCGTACTTTAAAGATAAAGAACCAGAGAAACATCTTCAAATAAAGATGGCCAAGAAAAAAAATGATATGTCAATGAGTACAACAAAGACAATATTTCATTTTTCCAAGTGGCTGCTTCACATAAATGTCCTGTTGTATTATCACGTTTATATCACGTGGTATATATTTAACGTGAATATCACGTTGTATTATCACGTTGATATCATGTGGCATTATACACAACGTGAATATCATGTGTGACCAACGTTTTAATCACGTTGTGCTCACAACGTGAATATTACGTTTCTGCTCGTTTCACGTTCTACTCACGTGGTGTGGACAACGTGAATATCACGTGATTCTCATGTTAAAATCACGTTGGAAAAAATTGCCTGTGTATGTTTCTATACTTTTCTTGAGGGTTTTGGAAGATATTATTTAAAATATTTTGATTTTATTTGTATTTGTAATGCAATTATTGAAAACTTTCCTCAAAATAAATTACATGTGGGTTTCCCCACTGTCAAAATGCTAGACTTCACTATTTATCTGGGGTGAACTTGGGAAACAAGAGCAGAATATAAATATTTGATAAAATATTGTGTCAATTCAGCAGCTTTTACATTTATCTTAGGTATATAAATCACAGGTCATAACACTAATGTGTTTCGTGAAAAGATAAAAAAACACTTAATTGGACATTAAAATTTTAACAATCCCAAACCCCATCAAAAGTGTGCAAAGTGATACTGGCACACCTAAAACTGTTACACATGACATTTTGAAATCTAAAGTAAAATGGAAAACCAAAATGATCAAAATATTCTTTCTTTGGCTGTAACAGAAGAACAGAAACTTGCAATTCGGGCATTTTTTAGCCACAATGACTGGGATTTTAATGAGATAGCATCATCAAGTACTTCTTCTAACCTTCCTTTAGAAGATAATGCAGAAAACAATATTATTGCAACTGATGAAATTGAGCACCCTGGTCAAAGTGGGTCAGATCAACAAAGTGCTGGAAATGATACCAATGATGAAGATATGTGCCAGGATTGTTTTGTAGTCCTTGTGTTACATAAAATAGACAAAATTGGCTAGGTGTATTACAGAGAGCACATGCAAGAAATAGTGGAATAAGAAAACTGAAATATAAATTATTCTGGAGAATGATGCAGGATAGAGGAGCATGGAGCAGTCCTCAGTATCTCAGGAAGAAATGCAGGCTTTTGAATAGGGATAGGGTTGATGAAACTGTTGTTATCGTCAAAAGAGAGGTTATCCCCGATTGTGTGTTGAACCTTGTGAGGGAATTGTATCCAAACCCTAAATCTAAACCATACATGGGACATAGATGGTACTAATTCATTATATACATTTTTTTATTTCAACCGTAGTGACTAAAATTATTAAACCTTTTTGACCTTTTTTTATTACTTTGCACTCAATGTTTATATACAATTTAACTTATTGGATTAATTAACAAAATGAGTTTTCTGGAAGGAAAGTTGTGTAATGTTTCAAAGGGATTTAAACATTGGATATCTCTGCAAATTAGGTAGGTGCTGTCTTTATTATGCATGAACATTATTTACCATGTGCATTTGTTTACAAACAGAATCAGCTGTTGTCAGGCTCCGCCTTCAAAATTCAAATTTGAACTAAAAATCTGTTCACTTCAGATTTTTAAACATGTAATATTAAAAAAATAGAAAGATTTTATTTTTTTTTTCATATAATATGTTGGAAATTCTTGAAAGAACATGTAACAAAAATGGTGTCATCCTGGTTTGCCCACTTTTAATTACATGCATATGTAAACATAGGGTGGATTGTTGTTTTAACAATTATAGTTTATTTCTGAATTATAGTCATATTTTTTACCTTTTAATTTACCTGTAAAATTTTATCAAATACTATATTCTGCTATTAAATCAATGAAAATGTTCAAAATTTTTAATATAGTTTTTATCAGGAAAATGTATTGAATTTGACAATAAATTCTAACAAATAGAATAAAAATGCAACTGTTCAGTAGCCAAGCTTTACAAATGAAATATTTTGAACAGTAATCTGCATCCAAGCTAGCATTTTCTTCTTTAAAAAAAAACCAACAGATTGTTATTTTACCATAGTGCTCTATTTATTTCCTTATGCAATGCATTTATAAACTTGATTCATATATTAGGTGACGACCATTTGATATTGTAAGGGGGAGGGGGGAGGATTTTGAAAATAAATAACTCAGCCTTGATAATAAGAAAAAAATAATGGTTTGTCCTGTAGTAGTTTGAAAACAAATAAACTGACTTAAGATGTATTGAAAATAAATAACTCGGCATTTAAGCCATTTTATAAATGCTATTCTAAAGTATGAGATGGCACCAGATTCTTCCAAAATTCAGCTTTTTTCATTTTTTTTTTAGGAAAAACTTCCCAAATCTTTAAATAATATAAAAATAGCAGCCACATCCATAAAACTATATGTGAACTACATGTTTTTGCTTTATCCTACATATTGGTCTTTTGATGTTGTCTCTAAAAACTATAAGTCTTACACTGAATCTATATATTTTGCCTTGAGACCAAAATATTGTCAAAAAATAATTAAAACAGAACTTGCATTTTTGATCAAGAAAGGTTCTTGGAAATGTGCAGAATGCATGATTTTGCATACATTTTTCTATAGCTTCTTCGGGCCTTCAGCGGCCCCAAAACCCTGCGCACGAAATTTGTTTAGTTTTTTTTAATATACTTTATATTACTTTTAAAACAGGCTAGTGTCATTGTTTTACATGTATGTTAAATTATTGAGAGAAAAAATATATGATTTATTTATAATTTATCTATACATTTAAGAAAATGGAATTACAAAAAAAAAAAATACCTGAATATATATAGAAAACACTGATAAACTATATACCTAAATTGGAACAGACTATATAATTGTATGCTCATTAAACCTTTTGTCTTTTTTGTTTTCTTTACTAATAAATAATTGGTGTAATTAAAAGTGGGCAAACCAGGAGTAAACCAACAAAAATCATAATTAATTACAAGTGATAATAAAAGTTATTCATAAAACATTGTCTCTGATTTGAACCCTGTCAATTATTTACAGATTTTAAGAATTCAAGGATGCAACCCTTTTATACTCATGTTGCTGGTTTAAAGAGATTAGGAATTTATATATATAAACTTTTGTTAATTTGTTTTGTTGAGGAAATAAATTATTCGCCAATAACTGTTTCTGATTTTATTTTATTTTTTATTTTCTGATGTTAATTTATGTATTTATCTACTTATTCTTTGAAAAGAAGTAATTGCAAATTTTAAACGTAACAACAACAAAAGAGTGATAACAACACCTTATAAATTACATGCGTCTAAAGCACGTTTCTGGATTTAACTTCATCAGGAACGATCAACGCAAAATACAAATATGTTTTATGTCAGATAATTCATATCGTTAATTTCGTTATCTTTCGATACTTTCCTCTTAAACTTAATAATTACTTCGTGGCATTTAATAATCATTCCCCGTGCGAGTTATTCTTTTCATATTTGGACAAGCATTCTTTTTTGCTTTTATTTCGTAGAGTGGTGCGTCTGAACACCAAGGCCTTATCAGGGAACCATGTCTCCGAGTGCACTTAGGCCGTGACGGGACAGTGTTAAAACTATAAATAACATACCATCGGAAAGAGGAGGATGTTGATGGGGAGTTTACAGCATAGAGAATGATGGACAAAAATATAAAGAATAGAGAAAATGGAACAAAAATAAAGAATAGAGAATAATAAGGTGCTTGAATATAAAGAATTGATAATAATAGACAAAAGAATAGAGAACAGAGAAAACAGCCTAAAAATTAAAGAATACAGAAATGAAGGACCCTCCAGATCCTCATAGAACTTTTCGTTAAAACAATATAACCTAATTTTAAGTTCAGCGTCGAGTATATATCTTATAACATTTGTTTGTAAATACGTCAATCCTTTCTTTCATTTTAATAACAAACTTATTTAATATCAATGTGTATTTATTTTTTATTCAGGTTGCACTATAATAAATAATTCTCCTTCGTCTTCTTCTTCTTCTTCTTCTTCTAATAGTAAATTAATGTATGCGTTATTCAATATTTTTGTCTATAAAGACTGAGTTCGATGGCACGTGTCAATAATCAACAGGTAATAAAATCGACGATCCTTAATATTTTAAAGAAACGTGGCAATTACAACGGCTATTTCACAATTACATCATATGTACAGCTGTCATGGTATCATAGCTTCGTATGTGTAGTTTAAGGTTCTAACATTCTTTCTAAACGTATGCTGGTATATTTGTAACTCTAGGCAGTGGCGGATCCAGAGGGGGTCCGGGGTTGGACCCCCTTTTGGACGATCAATGCATTTGAATGGGGACATATAGTTGGAACCCCAACCCCAACCCCCCCTTTATCCTGGGTTGAAACCTCCCTTTTAAAATGGCTGGATCCGCCCTGCTAAGTGTTTACCTAAAATGTATTGAACATGTAAAAGTTTTTGATTTTTAAAAATATTTGCCAAAAAGCATTAGCCGAAAAACCATTTAACGGTGTTTTGTCCTTAAATTCTTTTTGTGACTTTCTAACCTACCTTCTAATTGATACGTTAATTCAAACAGTGCAAGTATGTAATGCAAACATACAATATTCGGCTGTGGTGTATCATGTTACAAAATACCCATAAATTATGATAGTTTTCAATTATTTTAAATAGAATTATGCAAGGAAATGTGTTTTGTTTTCTATTTGTCTAGCAAAATTGTATCTTTTTTACACAAAGATGTCGATAAATGAAATTTGATACCCTGCATTTATCATGCATTTCAATAGCATATTGTCAAATTGCTGAAAGATCTCCTCCTTAACAGGGGATTCACTAGTATTGAAAGCCCCTGTCCTAAATTATTGAAATTGACATTCTGCATTAAATTTGACAATATTAGCTTGGTTTAAGTAAGACGCACTCATTCGAGCTAACGCCCTCAAGGTGTATCTAATACATAATTTTGTATTCCAGATAGGTTGTTACCTTCGTTTCCGGTACACCCAAACTAATAAACTGTGATTTCTGTTTAAATTCATCTTTAAGGAATAATTTATTTTGCTATATGGTTTATCAAAATCTGCGTCAACTAATCCGGCCTCTTTAAAGGTCAATTGAAAGTAAGTCATTTTCACTCTACTATGGCATGAAATGAATGAGAGAACTTTTGACGTAGTATAGTTATATACTTATAATTATAGTTTGTACTGCGAGCCGAAAATCCACTTTGCCCTCTGGCTGTCTTTTGGTTGTTTTTTTTTATTAGCTATATTATTGACGTAAATAAAACCGACAACTCCTTTATTTATATGTATAGTTTGAGTTCTGTAAATTTCTAGACGTACGTAAGAATGAAGGACGAAAATGCAGGTTTCATAAATGGTCATCAAAGAGAGACAAATTAAAACAAATAAAAATATAGTTATTACAGCTACAGTCATTTTTTCTATTAAAACATATTTGATTCTTTTGCGCTATTGTTATATATCGAAAATAAAAATCAAAATCTAACATTACCACAAATAAGCTTTCTGTGATTTTCCTGATACACCATAATTATGTCATGCCACATGCTATATGGATTCAGAAAACAAATTCCGGAAATCTATGACCACACAATTACAATTGTATCTGTACCTATCTATATTAACAAAATTTAGCGTAAATATTTACAACAACAAAAAGAGTAACAGTGGTGGTCTGTACTGTCCGGAAAACAATGCGTAATAAATCTGTGTACAGGGCGGATCCAGTCATTTTAAAGGGGTTCCCAACCGAAGATAAAGGAAGGGATCCAACCGTATGTCCCCATTCAAATGCATTGATAGAAGTAGGTGAATTATACAGCAGAAGATATATTGGTTTTCTTGGTTTAGAAAAGAAGAATTCTCTACCCCCGATCAAGAACCTCATAAAATCATACGGATGTGCATACGTATTAGTCTAAAATATAATCTTTAATCTTATCAAATTTGACTCTCATGATTATTGTAAAAAGGCGGAATTAAATTACCAAAGTGATATTCAATCTTATTATTCAAAGACAAACTGACAACGCCACGGCAAAATAAAAAAAAAGTCAAAAAGACAAACTGTACATATATGCTAACTTAGAATATATAATTAACACACTTCATGACTTCATAACCATAGAAATACAACGAAAGATCATATTATAAACAAAATTGTATTGAAAGGTCAATGATGAGAAAATTTTAACATTTGTAATACCTAGTACTTCATAATCTATTTCTGAAAAGACTTCTTGTCCTGAATATGCATGAAATGTTTGCCACTGGACGTTAAGCAACCAACAATCAATCAATTTTTTGCTCTAAAAAATTAATTAAACAATATAAGCCACAATTGTATCCATCACTTGGTGTCTGTTGTCTGTTTGTACAGTAAACATACTGAATTCGTATAAGTGTAATTTATATAAATAATTTATTAATAACACACCAATAAACATATGAAACTTTAAATACAAAATTGAAAAAAAGAATAAAATGATGACATTGTTTTTGTACAAGTGAGTTGAATTCAATTTGTCACTGTATCAGTTATACCATGGAAGTATTATATATATATGTCAACATAATATACTTCCATGGTTATAATAAGGTTAAAGGATAAAATCGTGCATTCTTGGTATCAATACATCGAATGTTCATTGTTGACAAATCATGATAATCCGGCAACCTATAAAGATTTAGTTATGAGCAGGAAAAGGAGAAAAGATAAATAGATAATAATTATATAATTTGCAAAATTGATATGAGAGATGAGTGTAATTTATAAAAATAAAATTATGACTATCCTAAGAACATCATAAGACACCTATCGTGTAGTCCTAACTTTATGACCAACTTTAAGAGATGTCCTAGTTTAGGACCACTTTGTGAAATCCACTTAGTAGATATAAGAAGATGTGGTATGAGTGCCAATGAGACAACTCTCCATCCAAGTCAAAATTTATAAATGTAAACCATTATAGGTCAAAGTACGGTCTTCAACACGGAGCCAGGACTAAGATAATGTCGTAAGACCATCCTAAGACATGTCTTAGTCCTAAGACAGCTTTGTGAAACTGGCCCCAGGTAAATAGTATAAAAAGTAGTTTTATTCAAAAGAACTTTTGAATAATAACTTTAAAACACAGTTCTGTTATAAGTTCACGGGTGTCATTCGGTTTATCGAGAGAAATTATCGTGAAAGAATACCTAACGGTGGTCAAGTATTGCGATTGGATCGTGAAAGCTCTTGTATAGGATCGTGAATTCAATCTTATCGAGAAGACATATACAAGGTCAATTATTAATCTAATTTAATCAATTACACGGACAAATTTACAACAAAATAAAACTGTCTGTCAAAATGGTTCAACATTATGATCAGAATGTGAGTAAATCCAGGTTTAAAAGTACATCGTGTTTACAAAACTACAAAAGGCAGATTGCTCCTCGACATTTCAATGAGTTTAAAAATGTAAACAAACATGATTTTTTTCATAATTCGAATGACTAAACTACTTTTCTACAAAAAGGGTCATTTCATTTGAATGAATCAAATGGTTCTCAAAGTTAGTTTGTGAAAGTATAATCAGAAAATTTGTAAAAAAAGAAATATTTACACAAAATTGATATTTCGGATCGTGAAAGATTACGTACCGCTTTTTGAAGATCGTGAAAGGATCGTGAAAGATCTGATGCTACGAAGACGTTCAAATCATTCTTCAATTATATGACAATTTATATTTGTTATTGGTATAGAAAAAACTAGATTTGCATGACTAACCCGGGTCTCTTTTGTTGGTGAATAGGGCTATAATCGGGCAATGACATTTTATCCAATTATCTTATAATACCACACAGACTAGGTGAATTATAGCAATATCAGTCTATTTGTCCGACCTTCTTAAGTTTTATTTTCTTATACAAATTTAATAATTTTCATTTCTCATTTTTATGCCCATTATATTTATAAAGCAAAGATCCTCAATAAATTTAAGCATTTCAATGTATTAATATATTCAGACCTCGACTGTGCCTTATTTCATAGATCAAGGTTTAGTTTTGTGGTCAAGTCTGTATCGCGGATTCGTTTATCTATAGGGTAACTGTATTTGATGTAAGTTATGATTGTAAGGTGTACATTTTCGACTAGAAAGGTTTCAACTTACCTTGACCTCATTATCATGCATCACTGGGCAATGTCTATTTTGTGGGCTTTGGTCTTTTGCTTATATATCTGTATGCTATAGGGCCACTGTATTTGGTGTATGGTGTACATGTCTGTCTGCATGTTTCATATATGACGTTGACCTCATTTTCATGGTTCATTGGTCTTTGTTAAGTTTTCATCGTTTTGTCAGTTTATCAGATACTAAAAGCAATAGTTCAATTGTATTTGATATATTGAATGATAGTAAGATGTCTATGTCTGACTGTCGGTCAGGGTTCATATACTTTCGACCTTATGGCCAAACATAACTTTTAGATTTGTCAGTTTTAAGGTACTGTAAGCATCAGAATCACTATATTTGGTGTACGGGATGTTTGTACCGGTCTGTATGGCATGGTTCATCTTACCTTGGCATCTTTTTATGGATCATTGATAATCTTAAGCGTATGTGACACTTCTAGTAAAACCCTTACTATTACAGACGTTCAACATATATACTATCATAAGTAAAGCAGACGTGACATTTCAGCATTTGCGCTCTGGTATTCTTTACTCTGTAATATATTGTTATCTCATTGGCAATCATTTCACATCTGCTACGTTGTATATAAAGAAGACACATATAGAACTTAAGAAAGTACTGTAACCCAAAAGGTTGTATGGTTATCGTTCAATCTCATATTGTTAGTGAAAGATGCTGTTTTCGCTATTAGATATGGTAGAAGGTTAACTTTTTGTGTTTAAACGTTGCATACCCATTTTATTGTCTAAATAGTGGCAGTAAGTAGACAGGTCTGCCTGAATTGTACTAGACCGATTCTCAGAGCTGAATTTTTCACACGCGAACTGACAAAGGTATTATATCGCTAGACATGCCAGTGCAGATTCAGTAAAGTTGTCACGATTGAGAATAGAACTTAATCGGATAAACTACAGTTCAAGCTGGGCATCCCAGTCGAAGTACGCTGAATGAAAATTTACCCACTAAGTTGGGTACAATGACGTATAGCTATTGCAAAATGATTTAACAAACAATTAATTAGAAATAACGTTATATTTGTACCTTTTAGTTTGTGTCGGCGCAGCCACGAAATAGCAATATTGTCATACTATGTATGCACGAACGACACTCCACATAACTGAAAGTAACAACCCTTAAAAAATTGCGTACACATGCATATATTTCCAAGGCGGATGTATTAAAAGATACATATATACTTTTACTTTTCGACAATTTACGCTCTTGGAGGTCCTTCTATTTTGAAATCAACTTATCTAGACATGTTTTAAGTTATTTTTTAACTTTCGAGGTAAAGTGTTGAATTTAAAAAATAAAAAATGTTGGTTCTTATCAAAAAGTTACACGCTTTCATCAGCTGCAAGTATTTCAATTGGTAAAAGAAATATTGTTTTCTGGTTATTAAGTCTGGTCACGCCTTATCTTTCACGATCAAAATAATGCCGTTGCCTAATCTTTCACGATCAAGTTTGATGAAAAATCAACAAAATTCAAGGTTTTCATAAACAAGTGAACGGTTTCAAGGGAAGAGCATACTTTTATTTTACTGTTCTATCGGACAAACCAAAGATTAAGTTTCAAATATATCATGGTAGAATGTGACCATTATAGATACAAAAGCGTGTTTTTAATGAATCCCATAGACATGTATTGCGCCTTTTGTGTTTCCTCATAAAGTACTGCATATTTTCTTTATCTTATTACACTGTATTGTTGAGAAAGTTGAATCATTTTGACAGACATATTTGTTTTTCAGATTTGTTCCGCGTTTTGAAAATTCAGCGATTTTTCGCAGATTTTAAAGTAGAATTTACATTTAATTACATTCACGATCCGATATCAGATCTTTCACGATCAAATCGCAATGCTTGACCACCGTTTCATTTCTCTCGATAAACCGAATGACACCCGTGAAGTTAACGAGATCATTAAAACTGAAAAAGGACTATACACTGGAGTAAAACCAAAAGTTTGTTCTGACACAAGACTTGTAAGCAACGGCTCGGATGTACTAATTTATACTGGATAATCTATATATGTGGTCATAAAAATTACAGACTAATTTTCTCTATGTAAACACAAGGAGATGTGGTATGATCATTGCTAATGAAACAACTATCCCTAAAGTTCAAATGAAGTGGACGAAAGCCACCAGAGACAACCGTACGGCCTTCTAAAACCCATTCCGTATAGTCGGCTATAAACGGCCCCAACATGAAAAATATGAAACAATCGAACTCTGAGAAAACTAACGGAAACTTACTCAGATCCATCTTGACACCTCAAACATGCGAACATTATATAATTTAAAACCTAAGTGACTCGCAGATATATATTAGACAATAAGTATGAACTTTTTAAAATTAGTTATCCAGGGAATACTTAAAAAATATCTTATTCACGATGTAGCAATGAATATTTTAAACTTTTCCGTTATATGTTACCTGTTAAATGGCGCAAATGTAAGATTGGATTTTGTCAAAATTGGCGCAAATGCAATGCACCCCTCTTTGGAGTCCTCCAAAAGATAAAAATCACTTGTATTGGTATTGCTGTTGTGTATATGTCACACGTTCCATCTACAATATACTGAAATGATACGGCTGGTTACTGAAGGACGTTTAATGTCAAATTCATATCACCGGGCGAAAAATTACCGGTTTGTCAAAACACCGTTTGTACACTTATAAAAGTGTTTTGATCTTTCACGCTGTCTAGTCTGAGAATAAAAGTTTGGGAAATTTTGTTAGTTTTAAATGAAGAAAGAAGATCGTCAAAAACTTAAGTGAACGGAAAATGAGCTTTGCAACCGTGTCTCTAACGATAAAAAATTAATGTGGTCCGTCAATATGAAATTTTACAGTGGTACGTCTAAACACTGCTCAGGGCTTAAAAGGTGCATCTAGGACTCTTTATAGTTATCGTATATGCACACAAGTCGAATGTATGTATTCGTTGCACGCTGTTTATTTCAGTGGTAAATTATGGTAGATTTTGAAAACGAACTTCGAGAGATATTTATTATTTTTAACAATGAGGGCACGTGTCACTGATTACACAACTACTCAGCCGTTAATTATCAAATCAAATTGATTGGATTCCCTTATTACTTAGACAAGACAAGACAAGACAAGGCAATCTTTTATTTGAGTCTCACCTCTTATAAAACATTTACATAAAATTACAACTTCACATATAAAACAAGAGCCACTCTAAAAGAGTTATGAGAGACTATAAAATGGTATCTACATTTACATATATATATATACACACACATAAAATATAAAACATAAAACATAATAAAAGTATACATTTTAAGAATATAATAAACATTTTCTTTTCAGTAAAATATCATAGCAGATTTTGGCAGTGTAAAAGTAAACATTTTCATCACTAAATAAAAATACAAATTTATCGTCATCTGACATACTATTAAAATCATGACAAAAAGAATTAGCATGACTAAACAAAACAGCACGAAAATCTGCATATAGTGGACATTTCAAAATTACATGTTTCTCATCTTCAATGGTATTGTCATTACAATTAAAACATATTCTTTCATTAATAGGTAAGTTCTGATACCGGCCCGTTTCAATTTTAGGGCGCAACACCACAGCGAAATTTTGCAAAAGCACTTCTATATTTCCTGCAATAGTTTTACAGATATAATTTTCTACCTTAAATTCTGTTTTAAATAATTTATAGGTACGTAGTTTGGCATATTCATTCGAAACCAACTTATTATGCCATTCAGTTTTATATAAATCAATAGCTAAGCACTCTATATCCTTAATTACATTTTTAGTTAACAATACATCACAATTACAAAACTGTTCAAGATTATACTCTTTAAACTTAGTCATTACTCTGAAGCACCAGTTTTTAATTGGTTTATTTCCATACTTATATGACCACATAAATACTCGTTTGTTCAATCTATCGTTGTCCATTTTACAAAATCTGGACCATAATCTAAATACAGCTGTCCATTGCTTTACATTGCATGGAATCCAGCCCATATCACCATACAGAGATAAGTTTGGTGTATATTTTCCTACACCCATAAAAAATCTCATCGCTCTGTTTTTAACTGCATTTATGCAAGAGAATTCTCTTGTTCCCCATATTGAAGCACCATAATCGATGACTGACCAAACAAGTGTGTCAAAAAGCTTTGTATAAGTAGAGTAACAAAAACCACCATTTGATTTACATTTTGCGATCAATAACCCAAGAGCTCTACTTGCAGACTTGGCAATAGCTTTTGCCATTAAGTCATAATTTAAACATTCTGTAAGATGTAAACCAAGGTAAGTATATTGTATTACAATTTCAATATTATCATTACCAAGCATAAATGTATTAATAGACCTTGGAGCTGAAGGTGTTCTAAAATGAATAATCTTAGATTTATTCAAATTAACACTAATATCATTTTTATGACACCACATATGTAAAACATCTAAGAGCATCTGTAAGTCTGATTCATTTTCAGCAAGTAAAACAATATCATCAGCATAGAGCAAAATACATATTTTCTCTTCCTCTAGCGGAATACCAACATTTAAACTTTTAACCTCATTTACTAAATTATTAATAAAAATATTGAATAAAATGGGCGATAACACACACCCTTGTTTTAGACCACATTTAACATCAAACCATTGGGTTAAATTCCCATTAACTTTAACACATGACTGTACTTTATGGTATAAAGATTTTAAAGCATTCAACATTTTACTACTAATTCCTATTGACTCAAGTTTACAAAATAATAAAAATCTGTTTACAGTATCATATGCTTTTTTGAAATCAATAAAAGCTGCAAAAGTTGATAGTTTACACATTTTCTTGTTTCAATAATATTAGTAATTGTTGACAAATGATCAATAGTACTACGATTAGACCTAAAACCATTTTGTTCATCATGTATAACATTTATTTCATCCAGCTTTACAGTTAATCTTGAATTTAGTACTCCGCAATACAGTTTATATGAAGTTGGCGCCAATGTTATTCCTCTGTAAGACATCGGGTCTCGAGGGTCGGAAGTCGAACTCTTTGGTATCGGGGTGATTATTCCTCTACTCCATAGCTCCGGTATCATTCCGGTATTATAACAAATATTGAACACTTGAGTAAGGGCGTTTATAGCTGTCTGATTTTTATACATCTCCATCGGAATTTCATCACAACCAGGAGATTTTCCCGCTTTTGACAATTTTAAAATATTGAGAACTTCTTCATTGGTTATTTCACTATCAAGAATATCATCGGTTATTATGCAACTGCTATCATCATTTTCGGTAGCTTCATAAAAATTTCCAGAATTTAACATATTTGAAAAATCACACTTCCATTTATCTAAAACAATTTTCTGATCGGTACATATTGAATTATCTTCCATTTTTACTTCCATTGGAATACTTTGCCTGTTGTTTCCTATTCCGATTTTCCAGATTTTTCTTTTGGATTATCTTCAAAATTCTTTAATTCCTCTTGCATACTATACCAGTATTGGCGTTTGGAACGTTGACACGCTTTATCGAAATGTTTCCTCTTTTGGACATAATTATGACGTAAAGTACTTTTATTACAGGTTGCTTTAATCCATATTTTTTCGGCACTGCAGACACAATTCCATAAAACGGTTAGTTCCTCATTCCACCATGGCTTTTTGCATCTACGGCGTTTGTTATTAAATCCATCTGTAATATATGTTTTACACGGAATTTTACTTGACATCTCTGTTTTTACCACTTTAACAAATTCACAATACATCTGGTCTAAATCGTTTTGTGACTTATTTGAGTTTTCAAGGTCTAAAATAAGTTTGTTTAAGTCACAAATAGCTTCCGAATTTAATAAAAAGTCCTGAGGTATGTTTTGTATGTCGTACTTTATTTTCACAGATTGTTGGGTAATTTCACGTGTTATTTTAGGCACTAAAAAGTCTAGTGACATTTCCCATGATAACATAGAATGGTCTGGAACAATTCCTTTCAAGTCATATTTTCCGATACCATTTACAGTGTTGACCAAAGTACTTGCACGATTTACACTAAACTTTTCAAAATGCTGTAACTTTTCGTAAGGTACTATACAGTAATCTACTACACTAGATCCTCGGGTCGATACATACGTAAAGTCATTTTGAGTCATATTTCGGCCATTAAGTATACAACAGCTTATATCAGATAGAAAATCGCAAAATATACTTCCATACGTATTACATCTGAAATCAACTACATGTCGTTCTGGTAAGGAGTCTACGCCTTGTATGTACATATACAATCAAGCATATGATCACATCGGCTATTCAAATCTCCACATAGATAAAACATATTTTCATTTGGAATTGTATAAATATCACTGATAATATGTCAAAAGTTCTTGTGCGTTTACAGCCCTAGAAGAGTTTTCCGGTGGCAAATACACCACGCAAACATAAAAACAGTTTTGGATACACATTTTTTCAGTAAAACGAATCCACATAATTCCATCTTTGCTGCTCCCGACAATTTCTATTAAAAACTGATCAGCAAAATCGTTCTTGACTAAAACACCAACACCACCCGATCCACATTTCGCACGTTTGTGTATATTATTTCGGTTATGGCCAAACCATTGATATCCATTCATTACAATAAAATCATTTCCTGTTTCCGCCAGTCCAACTATATGCAGATTACAGTGTGTGATAATATCGGTTAAAAGGTTAAATTTATCCCGTTTGCAGTCAGTATTCCAGCCATTTAAGTTCCAAAATCCACATTTTACCTAATACCTGCCCTCTTCTTTTACCATTTCGACCTCTGACGCCACCATTTCTACCACGTCCAGAATTATTATTTGCTGGTTGTGTTCTTGATTGTCCATTTACTTGATTGACATCGCTTTTACCAGCTACGACAGGACTTTTCTCCTTAAACACACGATTAACATTTGATGTTGGACAAACCCTTGTTCCTCTCATTTCTAGCTTATTCATGCCGATTGCTTTCACTATATTACGCAAGTTGTTGTTCATTAACCTCTGTGCTTTTGGTATATCGTTTTCGATAAAAACGTCCTGGAAATTTCTCGACTGTTTCAGCTCTCTTTTCTTTTCCATTACTTTACGTTTTTCTGCACTTGACTGTAACTTTACTACCACAACCCCATGCTTCTTTTTATTTGCCGTTTTCTTTCTTTCCGCTGAAACCACTTGTATATCTTTCAGGCGTAATCCATCTTTAAAAACACTGATAACTTTATTTACAACATTTTCGGTTTCTGTTTCAGGTAAGTTACGAATCACAAGACTATCATCATATGTTGTGCGGTCTGTATTAGCTTTTACCACATTAGCGTAAGAAGTTTCCATCTTGTTTACTTTGTCGGTGACAGCATTCAGATCAACCTTAAATTGCTCTTTGACCTTAATAATCTCTTCAGATATTTTTGTATCAATCATAGCGGCAACTTGTCTTGGGATATTCTTTTCAAAGTCATCCATCCGTTTTGTCATTACTTCACAAATACTATTCATGCTACCCATTAATCCTAAAATCAATGATTTCAATTCACTAATATCACTCTTATCTGTGTTATTAATAGTACACTGTTGTGAATCTGATAATCGATATATCTCATCGCCTTTGTCACCACACATTGGTTTAAGTTTTTTACAGTTATCTGGTTTTGAATTAGGATCTGGTGATAAACAGCGTTTTGTACCAACGTTTGCTACTTTTTCTGTATTTTTACTCACATTGTTCTCTGTATGAATATCTGCTATTGTTGTCATCCTGTTACCAACAGTAGTCTGGGACATTACCGACTGCACATAATCCTCTGCTGATTGTTGACTAAGTGGATCAAAGCAGGAAATGTTTAAACCTTCCATATTTAAGCAGTTTTATATAATCCTTATGCACTAATGTTTTCAAAAGTAGAAATTTCACAAAATTTTCACATAAACAATAGCTATACACTAGTAGATTCACGGAGCAAATTTTTGTACGTCCGATCACTTTGAAATCTACTCACATCAGCCATATATGAGTATCATGTTATTATAACAGTGTTTTGAATTAGATTATACACGTTATACGATAATTTTAAGTTGTTTCGGAATTGTTTCATGTTATTAAATTTACTTTATGCGTTGTGCGTTTTTACGATTATGAAGATTTAAAAAAAACACTTTCAATGCATTTTAATACACTTTCTCTTATGATCTTTGTCTGTTATTTATTTCTTGCATGTAGACATATTTCTCGTATCACACAGCACGCACGGAGTGTGATTAATTTTGATTATGAAGAAAATACCCATATATGATGAATGACAGAAACTGAGAGGAAAACGGAGATAGATTCATTTTTCAGAATTTATCTAAATTCCTTCAAGGCTTTTAATACTGGACCCGTATGCATCAAGCTACTTAAATTAAGATTTGTTCCGAACGGACAGAATTTTCTACATGTCCTACGATAAATTACGATACAAAACAAAATCTTGATTCATCAAAATTAAGGGGAAATGTTGATGAGAAATTCCTTCTTCAAATTTTATTTCCCTTTTCAAATTCGTTCGAGAGATTTATTACTGGACAAAAACGAGTTAATTTTAAATGGGGAATGAATAAAATTTGAAATTAGATCGTATTTTTTTCACAAATAGCCTATCGTAATTAAGATAAAAAAAAATAATTATTTCAGAATTTCACTCGTTCAAGAAATGTATTCCTGGACAAGAATGAGTTTTAATTGCGAATATTTAAAAAAAATTTGTATGTAAGCTGTCTATTAATAATGTTCAACTCTATCAGGAGTTTCAAGAAAAAAGGGGGACGATTAAAGACTATGTAAAACAGTCTAACTTGCGAAGCCTACTTTGGTATTCTGTATAACAAAAATAGTGATTCTTTTGTAGAAATAGAACTTGAACACAAACTATTGAAATTGGTAGATGGCAAAATAATCAGAGAGAACATTCTATTTATTCTCGATGTATTTATACTTTATGTAATTCCGGTGATATTGACGACGAGTTTCATTATGTTTGATAGAATGTTCGGTAATAGGCGAAAGTAGACAAAAGCTGTTAAAACGGGGTTTTGATCACTAAGGACGCCATATTTTGTAATGATTTTTACCATTTTCAATGAAATAAATTGAATGGAAAATTTTCAGACTTTGTGAAGATTTCTAAATTGGCTTTTAATTTACGTTTTTGATTGAGTTAAGCCTTCCAATTGATATTTTATCGTGTGTTTTCTATGTTGTGATGTTATACTATTGTTTCAGAAAAAGGGAGAAGGTTTTGTACCATTAAAACGTTTAATCCCGCTGCAAATGTTTGCACCTGTCCTAAGTCAGGAATCTGATGTACAATAGTTGTCGTTTGTTTATGTAATTTATACGTGTTTCTCGTTTCTCGTTTTTATATAGACTAGACCGTTGGTTTTCCCGTTTGAATGGTTTTACACTAGTAATTTTGGGGCCCTTTATAGCTTGTTGTTCGGTGTGAGCCAAGGCTCCGTGTTGAAGGCCGTACATTGACCTATAATGGTTTACTTTAATAAATTGTTATTTGGATGGAGAGTTGTCTCATTGGCACTCACACCACATCTTCCTATATCTATTCAATTATTACAAAGTTGAAACAAAACGAAACGTTTATTTAACATTTTGCAAAAACAATATGTATGTTTATTATTTTCATAGGAACCTTTTATGTTTGTTTACCGAGTTTACTTGTATGTGTTTATTACCAACACGGGCACTGGACGTTTGCACTTTTACCTGTAACACGATAGGACATTTGCGCTCCAAACAATATGGACATTTGCGCTTTAAATTTTGATACACCTGTAGTTAATTGACCGGACATTTACGCTTTTATCTATAACCGTTTACCTGTAATTTTAATGAGTTACGTAAATACATTCAACTTATATTTGTCGTTAGTTAACGAAAACTATTTACATAAAAATGTCAAGGCTGGTTCTGGTGGGCTAGGATTTTTGTTAAAAATCTTATTACGAAATGTTTGATATTAGAGTGTTAGACGCATCCTTTGGGGGTATTTTATGGGTCTCTTTCAAGCATAAAGATTCAGACTTTAAATTTAATGTATGTGATAACTAAATTTTGTAATGTTTACTTTTAGGTATATATAACTATAGCAATGTGCTATGAAATGACTTAAACACGAATTTGCAATGGAATTACTGTTTAACTTTTATACATAAAGAAAATATTGTGAAAGCGCAGATGTCCTATACAAAATGCGCAAATGTCCATATCTAAAAAGCGCAAATGTCCTATAAAAAGCGCAAACGTCCTCGCCGACCATCACTAATCACAGTGACACACCTAATTATTAAAGATCAAACAACCTAATCAACACGATAATTGGTATTGAATATGATCAGCGGTCGTGCATAACTAATCCCAAATAACGGCGCCTGCCGATAAAAACTTAAATAACTGCTCAAATATTGAATTGATTTTATCAAAACAAAAATATAAGATCAAAATTAAAATGATCTATCCAATGCATAACCTTAACGCTCACTAAAACATCTTTTACATGTCCTGAGTGCACTTTTATGTCACGAGTGCACTCAGGAGGTCCTTAGCGGTTTTAGGTATAAATATTTGTAAAATTGCATTAAATCTTTCACTAGCCGACCGTGCGAGGGCTGTATAGCCAGTCTGTAGAACTGATTATTTCGATCCTTCGAATATGTGTAAAATAATGAATATTTTTTTAGACTCTTTCATGTAATTGTTTTTGTTTATTGTATTCACTATTTTATACAAACTCATGACGATTTAGACCTTGACATTTCGTGTAGACACCTGTTTCTTGTTGAAGACTAAAAGTGCCCTATTGATTTACCTATAGTGTCGTTTGGTTGCTGTCAAATTGAAGTATATCCTACATGTCCTATAGTTTAAGTTCCGTTTGATTACTTTTAAGCCAGTTTATAAGAATTCATAAATGAAAGGAATTTTGCATGAGTATAGATCTATTGCTTCCCCTTTTCAGCCATGAATATACTCAGAGGAAGATTAATCGTTGAGAGATGTACCTAAATTTATGGTACATAGTTAACAGAAAAAGTTTCACTTCTCAGTCTTTAATTTCATCCCTCCTCCCACAATATTTCAACTGTATTAATTTTAAAGACATGTCACATCCAAACGAAGTCTGGTTGATTTGCAACTTATATTTTTTTTCTGTTTTGGCACATACTTATATATGAACCTCATTAAATTCGATCTCAAAATATTCCTTTTAAAAGTCTTAATAAAGTCCATTGAGCACAAAACTAATCTAAATCCGATTTCTATTATTTCGTGATTCAAAATACGTTTTTTTACAGAAATTACAATTTTTTTTTTTTATCTGATATGACTTTTAAACACTGATTTAAGATATACATTGTCCACAAAATATCATAAAATATTCCCAGTTTAAGGAATACAATTTTTTTTACAAGGTTGTTAATTGTTTAAATATGTCGTAATTTGCTAGGTCAGTGGCGGATTCAGGGGCCGACTTAGCGTACGCTTCCCCTTTGATTGGAAAATATATCATTTTAAGCATAATTAAAATCATCAATTTTTTTCCTCGCTACACTCGGCGTTATTTCTTTGTCTGTATATCACAGCTAGTGAATTAGTCTAAATGTACATTCAATGTATAGTAATATTTCTTTTTCATCACTTTTTTATTCTTAAATATAAGCGTTGTCTAATTTTATCTGACAAGCCCACACAGGGACTTTTTCATTAGTATAGAAAGTCCCTGGCCCACAATAGCAACAACATCCTTTTGATGATATATTCATTATAAAAAAAAAAAAACTAAACTATGTGGACCGTGTTCAGGCGTCATTGCACACAGGTTTGTTTGATAAGACAGCTGATTGGATAAATGTGATAGATTGTCACGCCTACATTAAACTGATGTCCAATCAAATGCCAACAGAAACCTGTCAATAAAAAAATTACTGCAAGAGTAAATAAGCTAGAGATTTGATTGTGCATTCGATATTTGAAAATAAAATGTTAGATAGTCACTATTCGTTCAACATTAAATTGCGAAGAACGTGTTCGTGTAACAATCCTCCCCCTTTCCGCCTTCTTACTTTTACACTTTCTTTTTCAACAGAAAAGTATAAAATATGAGCGTACTGCAAGTTTCTGAATTTTACAAGAATTCTATATAGCGACTTTTGATTTCCGGGAACGACGTATTTTCAAGATTTCACAGACCTCTGAAAAAAGTTAGATCATACAAGTTTCATCTACCATGTGCAGAAAAAAAAACACCACCAAATTATATTTGTAAATTGGAAGAGATTAAGAATAGTTTTATATCCGTACTCAAAATCTTCTGCAATTATTTGAAATAAAACAAAACATATTTCTCTCGGCATGCCTGAATGCAATCGAAAGCACATTTTCATTTTATTCTTTAACTATTTACAAAAGACGAAGATTTCTCCTTAAAACTGTAAACTATTAAACAGACAGACTAACTTTAAAGGATAAAATACAAGTGTGTACTACATCCAAGGAAATGAGTTTTCCATAAAGTAACTAATCCTTAATTCACAACCATGAAAACTCTGGACTCATTTTTGATATTTACCTGAGAGATCATAAAGGACATACATGTATCTACCAAAACTTTAAAAAGTGGCAAAATGAAACAATATTTTTTTTTGGTAGACGAGTAGCAAATTGAATAAGGAAATGTTATAGAAATAGAATTAAGATATATGATAATCTTTCTAAGCAAAGTGGCAAAAACACGCATATAGAGCTACGTAGGTGCAAAAAAAAATATATTGGTAGTCAATTTTAACTATTTTATAAAGGATTATATAGGTCGAATACGACACACGATTCGTGATTTCCAATGTACATGATTTAAAAAAGTTTTTTTTTTCTTCTATAGATTGCATTCCGAAGATCATATGCTTGGCTATGATCGTTGAATGTTCAGCGAACAATATTACATGATATTCAGGATGATATCAATGGAAAGCAAAAGAAAAAGATTTAATTTTTTAAATCAGAGCATTCCTTAAATTCAACATTTTAAACAGTTTTGTTTTAAGCAATAAATATAAAATTGAGAATGACTGATGTACTTATTATTCTCTCTAACAATTAGCATAACCAGAAATTCGTTTTACAAAATTTTCAATTTAAGATTGTTCATAGGATTCTACCATGTAATTCCTTTTTATTTAAATGTAAATTAAAAGAAACTGAACTATGTACATTTTGTTCAGAAATTAGAGAAAATATTTTTCACATTTTTTGGGAATGTAATGTAACACAAAACTTCTGGTTTTCCATTATAGATTGGATTAGAAATTATGACATCTTCTTGCCTTTCAGTGCAAAAGAGGTCATTTTAGGTGTGTCTGAGGATTTTGTCAACAGTAAAACAGTTAATAATATCTTGTTGTTACTTAAATACTATATATACAAATGTAGATGTAAGAGCATATTGCCCACAAAATATGGTGGGATAGAATATTTAAAGTATTGGATTAAAATAGAAAAATACTCTGTATGTTTCTTAACCCCTACACAAAAATAAAAATGGATCAGAAGTGGCAATTGTTAAAAGTAGCATTTAATTAACAAAATCAATTGTAATATTTATATTTATTATACCATTATGATTTAATCGATCTTACAAGTGTTAATTTAACTTTTATACTTTGTGTCTAATACTGTATTATGTAATTTCACATGTTTCATCTTGAAAAATAAAATAATTACAAAAAAAACCAATTAGCATTGGAAGTCCCGACAGATTTCTCTCCATGAGTAAGGGAGGTCCTGGGTAGGGCAGGTCCTATTCTTAACAGTAAGCGGACAAAAGTCAAAGGACAGAAATTCACAAATTTGATAAGACAAAATGTCACAGGACAAAAGTCACAAATAATTTGTTGACAATTGTTTAATAGATATAAGAAGATGTGGTATGAGTGCTAAGTTTAAGTATGTAAGAGAAAGATCTTGAAAATTACTTTTATTTCGTACATACTTTTTACAGTTTATGAAATTGTTCATTAGCCTTGATAAATGAACATTTATTAAATTTTAATCATGCAAATGATATAATATTTCTTAGCACCACGAAGCTGTTTAGGTACCAACCCACTTTGAAAGTTTGTTTTCTAAACAATTATTTGATCATTTAATACATTTGTTTACAGAGTTGGTTTATGTATACACTAGTTCAAGACAAATACAAAATATATTTTTTAAATAAGTATTTTCTTATTCAAAGAAAATACTCTCAGAAACTGAATTGTGACTTTTGTTTTGTGACATTCTGTCCTACATTCTGTTCAACAACCCAACATGTTCATTAGAGATTGATATGCACTTCTTTTCCACAAGCACGCATTATTTACGAGTAAAGTTGGAACATAGGTCAATTTTGCTCCGATTCCCAATAATTGTTCTGTTGTAAACATGACCTTTTGTTGTTGTCGACACGCGCTCGCCGTATCAGGATAGAACAAATCAATGCATATCAATGTCACCTGTGTCTTTCTCGACTGAATGTTTTAGCAATATAAATATTGGTTTCAATTTTATCTTAATGAATTGCATTTGATCCTAGTCTAAGTTTAATTTTCTGTTGAATCAGTTGAACATCTAAGTGGTCATCGATGTGTAATATTTGACACTGGACATTATTTTAGGAGCGATGCAATACAAATAATGTATTTCTACACTGTAAAAGTCGTGCTTAGAAATTAAACACTTGTGTTACATGTTTAAATCTAAAAGTGTTTAGGATTGTGTTTAATTTCTAAACACATTTCTCAATAAGCACATAATATCTAAACATGACTTGAATTTAAACACTTTTAATGTGTTTAAAAATGAAAGTGTTTAGAAATAAAACACTTTTTTCTAAGCTAAACACGATTCTAAACACAATCATAAACACATTGTACTGAGACATATTTAGACCAAAACTGGTAAAGAAAAGTGCACAAAGATGTGCTTAGAAATGTGTTTAGGATCTAAACACCATTTTACAGTGTATCAATCATTTACTTTAGTTAAAGACTTTGAATGTAACAATTATGGTAAAACCCATTTGATTCACTGAATTTGCATATTTTTTATCGAAATGAAAATGTTATAAACTGCTCTCGGTTAATAATAGTAAGAAAATGTGGTATGTGTGCCAATGAAACAACTCTCCATGCAAGTCACAAAGTATAAAACAATTATAGGTCAAACATACGGCCTCAGCATGGAGTTTTGGCTCACACCGAATAGCAAGCTATAAAAGTCCCCAAGATGACTAGTGTAAAGCAATTCGAAATGGAAAAACAAAGGTTTAATCTATAAGTACGGTCATTTCGCTACGTTATTTTATAGCTTTTGTATAATTCAGAAAAAGCAAGTAAGTGTCTCACTGTTTTTAAAATGAAATGTAACACTGGTGCTATAAAACAAATCTGATACGAAACAGAAATATAAACCGTACACTAGATTTTATCAATCATTTCTTAACTTATGTTGTTTGATATTTTTCTATAATATGATTTATTCTTGTATTAGTTCTTGCAAAAAAACTTGATGGTAAAAATGTCAAGAGAAGTATCAAAATCGGTCTTTATAGGTACCTAATGGTAAATATAAACTGTCAACTAAATTCTTAAATATGCTTGTATTCTTGTTGCATTTATTTTCGAAAAAAAATAGTGTTTTATTTGTAAATGTAATACTTACCCGGTTTATCCTTATATAAGATAAATCATGGAACTTTATTCATTTTACGTTTATGGATAATACATCATAACCGTTGCATTGGTAATTATTTACATAGTTTATGACAAGTCGTTTCGGTTGACTGCTCCGATAATCCGTTTATTGAAATGTAAATAACTTTCACCAAGCATCTGTCATCTGTATAAAATTTAAAAATATAAAGTAAATTAGATACTTAGAATATTTTTACTTTAGTATTTGTATATGGATAAGAACTATTATTTTACACTAAAAACAAAAAATGTTTAAGAAAATTTAAGAACATTTTTGAGATATATTACTCATCATTATATCTTTACAGGCGGAATGAATAAATACAAGACTACTTTATGTCAGAAAGCACGACTGCAAAGTTTTATGACTTACACATTTTCCGGTTACAACAATTAATTTTTCTTATATAACCAATTAAATGTTAAAAATTCTATCGGAAAAATGAATTGTAAGTTTGCATACGTTATTTAATGAAATTTCATTACATACCCTCCATTCTTTGCCGATTTTATTCATAAAGGGGAACAACCCTGATAAACACAGAGAAAGTGTCGCCCGTTTTGCATCCGTATATTTAAAATCTTAACACGACTGAACACGATCTTACAATCTCCAAACAGCATTTTACAAATGCATAAAAGAACAATTCTATTTTCAAAATGATTTTTGATTTTTGATAATATGTCAACTACGATTTGAGAAAGCAGTGGAAAATAAGCAAGACCTTTTAATTGATAACCTTCAAACGTTTTTAAATTAAAATGTGATATGTACTGAAAACCTGGATTTATCCTTATCATTAAATGTGCAACCGTCGGAAGCAATAACTGGTTTGAACCAACATAAATGTGATTGACAGAAGTCAACCAGTTCTGTTGGACATGTTTTGAGTTCAGCTTTATTCCTCATGATATTTCCTTTGACCCACTCATTACGGTCTAAATCGGAATTTATGCGGTTGAAACAGTAGGTCTCAAAATATATTTTATTGTAGTTCAACGTATGGGAAACAATTATGGCGTGTATCTGTCTGGTAAGCAGTTGACGTTGCAGACGCTTACCTGGCTCGTTAATGGCGTTGATTGATGTTTCGTTGTCACTGCAGGTTGATCAGGTCATGTATGATCATTTGGGATGAATCCCATCTGCCTGTACCGTTGTTGTTAGGACCGAAGGAGGAGTTTCTGACGTAAACTTGTCTAGCTCGTAAACATATTCCTTCTGCAATTTCTTAAAGTTGGTTCCTTTTTTTCATTGCACAGTCTTGGCAGTATGAAAATGCAAAAAAAACTAAAAAATCTTACATCAGTTAAGAAATTCACGCGACTACGATAATCCGGTATATTAATTACCTTAGGTAAGTCAGGCATTACATTTTTCTATGCAGAAAGAAGTGTATTAAGCATGAAATATAAAAAAAAAAAAAACAAAAACAAAATTGCGGTGTTTAAATCGTCAGTATATTTGATTAGGATAATTTTATGAAAAAAACGATAGAGTCTTTTAATTTGCCTGGCGTTACTTTCATTTACAAAAAGCTCATAGGTGGACTTAAATAAAAAGTTTGAAGAACAAGTAAAAATGAAGTTGAAAAGCATTGTAATCTAACACATCTGAATAGTGATGCCAAATACAGATACGAACATCTATATCTGGGGTAAAACAACCAAAATGACCATATCAATAACATTTAATGTCAACAAAAGTGTTGCCTTTTATGATGGTATAACCATCGGGGACAAAACGTCAACCAGCAGTGGTATAGACCCGTTAGGTGTAAAACTTATCAAAGATACCTTGCTTAAAATGTGATATCTGCATTTGTAGAAAATTAAAATATATTTCATTGCACAAAATGCTAATAAGTAAAGGCATTGACTAAATTTGAAATATGATTTAATTGGCAGTCACTTCAAATGCCTTATCCTGTAAGGAACACACTTTTACAAATTTAAAGACTAATTTTACCGTTTGAATGGTTTTACACTAGTACTTTTGGGGCCCTTTATAGCTTGTTGTTCGGTGTGAGCCAAGGCTCCGTGTTGAAGGCCGTACATTGACCTATAATGGTTTACTTTTATAAATTGTTATTTGGATGGAGAGTTGTCTCATTGGCACTCACACCACATCTTCCTATATCTATAAAGTATTTTCGTTTTAAATGTTAACGAAGAAGAAATGTAAGATTTAACGGCACAATTTGCGCATTATTTGACGTTTCAATCGAAATCATTTTCTATAACAGAACATGCTAAACACATGCTGATTTCATTATCAAGCGCTATCACCTATGAGTCTGGTCACATGTTTAAGGATCCAGATTAAGTCGAATTACTGTTTGAAAGACAAAATGTATCAGCGAGGTTGTGGAGTGAAACTGACTACTATATATTGTATATTATATATTAATATTCCAGGCATGCCCCTGTTAAAACGTTTAAACCCGCTGCATTTGTTTGCACCTGTCCCAAGTCAGAAACATGTTGTTCAATAGTTGTCGTTTGCTGTATATATATATATATATATATATATATATATATATATATATATTAGACCGTTGGTTTTCCTGTTTCATTGGTTTAACACTAGTCATTGTTGGGGCCCTTTATAACTTGCTGTTCGGTGTGAGCCAAGGCTCCGTATTGAAGGTCGTACTTTGACCTATAATGGTTTGCTTTTACAAATTCTGACTTTAATTAAGAGTTGTCTCATAGGCACTCATACCACATTTTCTTATATCTATGCATATATTCGAACCTCACATATTGTACTAATTTTTGATTTATTGATTTCGTCAAAATCGTACCTCTTACTTCTTAAAAACAACATGAGAGCTACATTGAGTATTGTATGGTAATATTATATGTTGATAATGATCACCCATTAATCTTCGTTAACATTTAAAATTTTATACATTTTGGAGATAAAATCAGACTATAAATTTGATGTGTGAGAAGCACTTTCCTGTAGAATAAAGAATGGACATGGGGAGTGTGTCAAAGAGACAACAACCCGACCAAATAACAGAAATTTAAAACAGCTTAAGGCCACCAATTGGTCTTCAGCGCAGCAAGAAAATCCAGCACCCGGTCCCTTAACAATCATGTATACTAGTTCAACGAAATGGACGACACACTAAACTCCGAATTAAACATACAAATGAACCAAAATAAAAAAACCCGCTATACTAACAAAGGCTAAAGGTTCCTGACTTAGGACATGCGCAAAAATGCGGCGGGGTTTAACATGTTTTGTGAGATCTCAACCCGCCCCGCATATCTCTAACCAATGTGGAATAAAGAAACCAAAACAATACCCATAGGAAGTCTGAGTTCAATGTTAGATTAAGGAACAGAAGAAACAAAGCAAAATGACAATGATCAACATAAATTAACGAAGGAACTCTTGCAGCTACTGACATGCCAGCTCCAGACATCAATTAAATTGATCGAAAGATTACGTCCTTATCACATGAAAATCAACCACAATCCCTCCAGTTAGGTGGTTTGGTATTCTGCTATCATAAATTATACGAGAGGAACATAACTCGTATCATATCAATCAATGGTTTTACAATATATGTGATTATTTCCGATGCAAAGACCCAATGAATGAACCAATATTAGTTTTTAAAATGCCATCAGTATTGTAACTAATTCCCGTGCGACATTTGTGTGCTTTGTATAGAATATTACCATAAAAGATTGGGTGAGAAATACCTTAACGTATAAAATGTCTGCACGTTGATTTGTATTTACAAATGATATCCTTGTGACGATGATAAAATGATTAAAAGTTCCTGATATCGAAACCACTGGTGTGATAATTTTCAGTAAAAAGAGATTTCTTCGTTTAAATATTTTATACGTTGATATATACACGAGCGAGTTGAGATATATAAACACCATACGATGGTGCCTAGAAAAGTCACCATCTGAAAACGAATAATTAACAGTAGGAAATGAAAAATCATCCCTTTTATCGTTAATGTAAGCTTCCCGTAACAGATATAGCTATCAAGATCCGGGAAAGGGCAGTGTTCATGGTTTGTTTTAGCTTTATATAAAGTACGTTCGACAGGATAATCTCTTTAGTTTATATACTGAAGCTGTCAATGTTTACAGCCAAAATATCATCCACATATCTAAAAGTGTTTTGAATTTTGTATCAGATGTTGTTCTGATAGGTCTTTGCTGATTTCAGACATAAATTGTGATTACAAAGAACACTCATAACCAACAATAATAGCTGAAAATTTGTGAATACTTCATATGAATACCACAAAAATTATTAAACTAAAAGAGACATGGAGAGAAAAGCCAAATCCACCTGCCATCAAATTTGCCTCTGGAGGTTTGAATGATTGCTTTTATAACTTCTTATTTAATATAGGAATAATTTGAAATACAGAATGCAATTTATTAATCAATTCAGTGTCGATTATCGGTCTCCAGCAGAGATCAGAATTACACTTTACAAATTTATTTTCTATAACTCTATACACATTGATTGATTGTTCTTTATCCAATCACATGTTCAAATTTAAATAAAGTGGCATCTAGGCTCAGTATCTAGGAGGTTCAGTTAAAGACCGGGGCTAGGGTATAAAAGGGATACAATTCATGAAAATATGATTTTATTCAAATATTGGGCAGGGTTAAGAAGTGAGAAGCATTTTTCAAAATTAATTAGAAATTTGCTACCTTCATTACTTTTAAACTTAACATAAATATTGGTCAGTTTAGGCCAAAAAGTGAGAAAATAAAATAACGCACAATAAAGATATTTTAAATTAAAATCCTGAAGCATAGCTATTTTTCAAATTCAAATTCCTGTGATTGACAAGTAGGAGGAGATATCCATGACAGCAACTTTCTGTTTATGTTTACAACGGAAGTAGCATGCTACATGTGGCTTTATTATCTATAATCTAAAGCATCCATTTGTGAATTGAGAATATACTTACATATTTTAGGGATCAATCACTTATATAATCCTTTCAAAGCTTCAGAATATAGATAATCTTTTAATCTGTTGTGCCACCTAATGTTTAAAAAATTGTTATATCCCAAACAAATGTCATTTTATGAATTTATGTAAGTTCTATTCCCAGAAGTGGCCAATAAAAGGAATATTTTCAGGATTTGGATGCCACCCTCTTACTAGTTTTAGGACACAATTAGGCATAATATCTCTTTTATGCCATGTGTAATTTTAGATTTAGGGTCTCTTTCAAGAGCAGCTTGTTTTCGCAGTAAATATATGTCATCTTTCCAAGCTTCACGGTGAAACATCATTGTCCAGAAATATTTGTACTTTTCTTTTCGCAAACTATGATTTCTTTGATTTCTCCCTTGAGGTTCACTTTCCCACCACATTTGTCTGTTGTTTTCACTTGTAATGCAAGGTTTGCAAAACAAAGGGACATTCCTCACATTCTTGGTCTTGTTCTATAAGGAATTGGTTTTCATCAATTCCATCTTCTATCTCCTTATGTACAATGTCACTAGTTTGTGTGGAAACCTGACAGATTTCTCTCCATGAGTAAGGGAGGTCCTGGGTAGGGCAGGTCCTATTCTTAACAGTAAGCGGACAAAAGTCAAAGGACAGAAATTCACAAATTTGATAAGACAAAATGTCACAGGACAAAAGTCACAAATAATTTGTTGACAATTGTTTAATAGATATAAGAAGATGTGGTATGAGTGCTAAGTTTAAGTATGTAAGAGAAAGATCTTGAAAAATTACTTTTTATTTCGTACATACTTTTTACAGTTTATGAAATTGTTCATTAGCCTTGATAAATGAACATTTATTAAATTTTAATCATGCAAATGATATAATATTTCTTAGCACCACGAAGCTGTTTAGGTACCAACCCACTTTGAAAGTTTGTTTTCTAAACAATTATTTGATCATTTAATACATTTGTTTACAGAGTTGGTTTATGTATACACTAGTTCAAGACAAATACAAAATATATTTTTAAATAAGTATTTTCTTATTCAAAGAAAATACTCTCAGAAACTGAATTGTGACTTTTGTTTTGTGACATTCTGTCCTACATTCTGTTCAACAACCCAACATGTTCATTAGAGATTGATATGCACTTCTTTTCCACAAGCACGCATTATTTACGAGTAAAGTTGGAACATAGGTCAATTTTGCTCCGATTCCCAATAATTGTTCTGTTGTAAACATGACCTTTTGTTGTTGTCGACACGCGCTCGCCGTATCAGGATAGAACAAATCAATGCATATCAATGTCACCTGTGTCTTTCTCGACTGAATGTTTTTAGCAATATAAATATTGGTTTCAATTTTATCTTAATGAATTGCATTTGATCCTAGTCTAAGTTTAATTTTCTGTTGAATCAGTTGAACATCTAAGTGGTCATCGATGTGTAATATTTGACACTGGACATTATTTTAGGAGCGATGCAATACAAATAATGTATTTCTACACTGTAAAAGTCGTGCTTAGAAATTAAACACTTGTGTTACATGTTTAGATCTAAAAGTGTTTAGGATTGTGTTTAATTTCTAAACACATTTCTCAGTAAGCACATAATATCTAAACATGACTTGAATTTAAACACTTTTAATGTGTTTAAAAATGAGAGTGTTTAGAAATAAAACACTCTTTTCTAAGCTAAACACGATTCTAAACACAATCATAAACACATTGTACTGAGACATATTTAGACCAAAACTGGTAAAGAAAAGTGCACAAAAGATGTGCTTAGAAATGTGTTTAGGATCTAAACACCATTTTACAGTGTATCAATCATTTACTTTAGTTAAAGACTTTTGAATGTAACAATTATGGTAAAACCCATTTGATTCACTGAATTTGCATATTTTTATCGAAATGAAAATGTTATAAACTGCTATCGGTTAATATTAATAAGAAAATGTGGTATGTGTGCCAATGAAACAACTCTCCATGCAAGTCACAAAGTATAAAACAATTATAGGTCAAAAGTACGGCCTCAACTCGGAGCTTTGGCTCACACCGAACAGCAAGCTATAAAGGTCCCCAAGATGACTAGTGTAAAGCAATTCGAAATGGAAAACAAAGGTTTAATCTATAAGTACGGTCATTTCGCTACGTTATTTTATAGCTTTTGTATAATTCAGAAAAGCAAGTAAGTGTCTCACTGTTTTAAAATGAAATGTAACACTGGTGCTATAAAACAAATCTGATACGAAACAGAAATATAAACCGTACACTAGATTTTATCAATCATTTCTTAACTTATGTTGTTTGATATTTTTCTATAATATGATTTATTCTTGTATTAGTTCTTGCAAAAAAACTTGATGGTAAAAATGTCAAGAGAAGTATCAAAATCGGTCTTTATAGGTACCTAATGGTAAATATAAACTGTCAACTAAATTCTTAAATATGCTTGTATTCTTGTTGCATTTATTTTCGAAAAAAAATAGTGTTTTATTTGTAAATGTAATACTTACCCGGTTTATCCTTATATAAGATAAATCATGGAACTTTATTCATTTTACGTTTATGGATAATACATCATAACCGTTGCATTGGTAATTATTTACATAGTTTATGACAAGTCGTTTCGGTTGACTGCTCCGATAATCCGTTTATTGAAATGTAAATAACTTTCACCAAGCATCTGTCATCTGTATAAAATTTAAAAATATAAAGTAAATTAGATACTTAGAATATTTTTACTTTAGTATTTGTATATGGATAAGAACTATTATTTTACACTAAAACAAAAAAATGTTTAAGAAAATTTAAGAACATTTTTGAGATATATTACTCATCATTATATCTTTACAGGCGGAATGAATAAATACAAGACTACTTTATGTCAGAAAGCACGACTGCAAAGTTTTATGACTTACACATTTTCCGGTTACAACAATTAATTTTTCTTATATAACCAATTAAATGTTAAAAATTCTATCGGAAAAATGAATTGTAAGTTTGCATACGTTATTTAATGAAATTTCATTACATACCCTCCATTCTTTGCCGATTTTATTCATAAAGGGGAACAACCCTGATAAACACAGAGAAAGTGTCGCCCGTTTTGCATCCGTATATTTAAAATCTTAACACGACTGAACACGATCTTACAATCTCCAAACAGCATTTTACAAATGCATAAAAGAACAATTCTATTTTCAAAATGATTTTTGATTTTTGATAATATGTCAACTACGATTTGAGAAAGCAGTGGAAAATAAGCAAGACCTTTTAATTGATAACCTTCAAACGTTTTTAAATTAAAATGTGATATGTACTGAAAACCTGGATTTATCCTTATCATTAAATGTGCAACCGTCGGAAGCAATAACTGGTTTGAACCAACATAAATGTGATTGACAGAAGTCAACCAGTTCTGTTGGACATGTTTTGAGTTCAGCTTTATTCCTCATGATATTTCCTTTGACCCACTCATTACGGTCTAAATCGGAATTTATGCGGTTGAAACAGTAGGTCTCAAAATATATTTTATTGTAGTTCAACGTATGGGAAACAATTATGGCGTGTATCTGTCTGGTAAGCAGTTGACGTTGCAGACGCTTACCTGGCTCGTTAATGGCGTTGATTGATGTTTCGTTGTCACTGCAGGTTGATCAGGTCATGTATGATCATTTGGGATGAATCCCATCTGCCTGTACCGTTGTTGTTAGGACCGAAGGAGGAGTTTCTGACGTAAACTTGTCTAGCTCGTAAACATATTCCTTCTGCAATTTCTTAAAGTTGGTTCCTTTTTTTCATTGCACAGTCTTGGCAGTATGAAAATGCAAAAAAAACTAAAAAATCTTACATCAGTTAAGAAATTCACGCGACTACGATAATCCGGTATATTAATTACCTTAGGTAAGTCAGGCATTACATTTTCTATGCAGAAAGAAGTGTATTAAGCATGAAATATAAAAAAAAAAAAAGACAAAAACAAAATTGCGGTGTTTAAATCGTCAGTATATTTGATTAGGATAATTTTATGAAACAAAACGATAGAGTCTTTTAATTTGCCTGGCGTTACTTTCATTTACAAAAAGCTCATAGGTGGACTTAAATAAAAAGTTTGAAGAACAAGTAAAAATGAAGTTGAAAAGCATTGTAATCTAACACATCTGAATAGTGATGCCAAATACAGATACGAACATCTATATCTGGGGTAAAACAACCAAAATGACCATATCAATAACATTTAATGTCAACAAAAGTGTTGCCTTTTATGATGGTATAACCATCGGGGACAAAACGTCAACCAGCAGTGGTATAGACCCGTTAGGTGTAAAACTTATCAAAGATACCTTGCTTAAAATGTGATATCTGCATTTGTAGAAAATTAAAATATATTTCATTGCACAAAATGCTAATAAGTAAAGGCATTGACTAAATTTGAAATATGATTTAATTGGCAGTCACTTCAAATGCCTTATCCTGTAAGGAACACACTTTTACAAATTTAAAGACTAATTTTACCGTTTGAATGGTTTTACACTAGTACTTTTGGGGCCCTTTATAGCTTGTTGTTCGGTGTGAGCCAAGGCTCCGTGTTGAAGGCCGTACATTGACCTATAATGGTTTACTTTTATAAATTGTTATTTGGATGGAGAGTTGTCTCATTGGCACTCACACCACATCTTCCTATATCTATAAAGTATTTTCCTTTTAAATGTTAACGAAGAAGAAATGTAAGATTTAACGGCACAATTTGCGCATTATTTGACGTTTCAATCGAAATCATTTTCTATAACAGAACATGCTAAACACATGCTGATTTCATTATCAAGCGCTATCACCTATGAGTCTGGTCACATGTTTAAGGATCCAGATTAAGTCGAATTACTGTTTGAAAGACAAAATGTATCAGCGAGGTTGTGGAGTGAAACTGACTACTATATATTGTATATTATATATTAATATTCCAGGCATGCCCCTGTTAAAACGTTTAAACCCGCTGCATTTGTTTGCACCTGTCCCAAGTCAGAAACATGTTGTTCAATAGTTGTCGTTTGCTGTATATATATATATATATATATATAGACCGTTGGTTTTCCTGTTTCATTGGTTTAACACTAGTCATTGTTGGGGCCCTTTATAACTTGTTGTTCGGTGTGAGCCAAGGCTCCGTATTGAAGGTCGTACTTTGACCTATAATGGTTTGCTTTTACAAATTCTGACTTTAATTAAGAGTTGTCTCATAGGCACTCATACCACATTTTCTTATATCTATGCATATATTCGAACCTCACATATTGTACTAATTTTTGATTTATTGATTTCGTCAAAATCGTACCTCTTACTTCTTAAAAACAACATGAGAGCTACATTGAGTATTGTATGGTAATATTATATGTTGATAATGATCACCCATTAATCTTCGTTAACATTTAAAATTTTATACATTTTGGAGATAAAATCAGACTATAAATTTGATGTGTGAGAAGCACTTTCCTGTAGAATAAAGAATGGACATGGGAGTGTGTCAAAGAGACAACAACCCGACCAAATAACAGAAATTTAAAACAGCTTAAGGCCACCAATTGGTCTTCAGCGCAGCAAGAAAATCCAGCACCCGGTCCCTTAACAATCATGTATACTAGTTCAACGAAATGGACGACACACTAAACTCCGAATTAAACATACAAATGAACCAAAATAAAAAAACCCGCTATACTAACAAAGGCTAAAGGTTCCTGACTTAGGACATGCGCAAAATGCGGCGGGGTTTAACATGTTTTGTGAGATCTCAACCCGCCCCGCATATCTCTAACCAATGTGGAATAAAGAAACCAAAACAATACCCATAGGAAGTCTGAGTTCAATGTTAGATTAAGGAACAGAAGAAACAAAGCAAAATGACAATGATCAACATAAATTAACGAAGGAACTCTTGCAGCTACTGACATGCCAGCTCCAGACATCAATTAAATTGATCGAAAGATTACGTCCTTATCACATGAAAATCAACCACAATCCCTCCAGTTAGGTGGTTTGGTATTCTGCTATCATAAATTATACGAGAGGAACATAACTCGTATCATATCAATCAATGGTTTTACAATATATGTGATTATTTCCGATGCAAAGACCCAATGAATGAACCAATATTAGTTTTTAAAATGCCATCAGTTTTGTAACTAATTCCCGTGCGACATTTGTGTGCTTTGTATAGAATATTACCATAAAAGATTGGGTGAGAAATACCTTAACGTATAAAATGTCTGCACGTTGATTTGTATTTACAAATGATATCCTTGTGACGATGATAAAATGATTAAAAGTTTTGATAAGTTCCTGATATCGAAACCACTGGTGTGATAATTTTTCAGTAAAAAGAGATTTCTTCGTTTAAATATTTTATACGTTGATATATACACGAGCGAGTTGAGATATATAAACACCATACGATGGTGCCTAGAAAAGTCACCATCTGAAAACGAATAATTAACAGTAGGAAATGAAAAATCATCCCTTTTATCGTTAATGTAAGCTTCCCGTAACAGATATAGCTATCAAGATCCGGGAAAGGGCAGTGTTCATGGTTTGTTTTAGCTTTATATAAAGTACGTTCGACAGGATAATCTCTTTAGTTTATATACTGAAGCTGTCAATGTTTACAGCCAAAATATCATCCACATATCTAAAAGTGTTTTGAATTTTGTATCAGATGTTGTTCTGATAGGTCTTTGCTGATTTCAGACATAAATTGTGATTACAAAGAACACTCATAACCAACAATAATAGCTGAAAATTTGTGAATACTTCATATGAATACCACAAAATTATTAAACTAAAAGAGACATGGAGAGAAAAGCCAAATCCACCTGCCATCAAATTTGCCTCTGGAGGTTTGAATGATTGCTTTTATAACTTCTTATTTAATATAGGAATAATTTGAAATACAGAATGCAATTTATTAATCAATTCAGTGTCGATTATCGGTCTCCAGCAGAGATCAGAATTACACTTTACAAATTTATTTTCTATAACTCTATACACATTGATTGATTGTTCTTTATCCAATCACATGTTCAAATTTAAATAAAGTGGCATCTAGGCTCAGTATCTAGGAGGTTCAGTTAAAGACCGGGGCTAGGGTATAAAAGGGAGACAATTCATGAAAATATGATTTTATTCAAATATTGGGCAGGGTTAAGAAGTGAGAAGCATTTTTCAAAATTAATTAAAAATTGCTATCTTCTTTACTTTTAAACTTGTTCAGTTGTCAGAACATTAATAATGGTAAGTTTAGGCCAAAAGTGAGAAAATAAAATAACGCACAATAAAGATATTTTAAATTAAAATCCTGAAGCATAGCTATTTTTCAAATTCAAATTCCTGTGATTGACAAGTAGGAGGAGATATCCATGACAGCAACTTTCTGTTTATGTTTACAACGGAAGTAGCATGCTACATGTGGCTTTATTATCTATAATCTAAAGCATCCATTTGTGAATTGAGAATATACTTACATATTTCAGGGATCAATCACTTATATAATCCTTTCAAAGCTTCAGAATATAGATAATCTTTTAATCTGTTGTGCCACCTAATGTTTAAAAAATTGTTATATCCCAAACAAATGTCATTTTTATGAATTTATGTAAGTTCTATTCCCAGAAGTGGCCAATAAAAGGAATATTTTCAGGATTTGGATGCCACCCTCTTACTAGTTTTAGGACACAATTAGGCATAATATCTCTTTTATGCCATGTGCAATTTTTGAATTTAGGTTTTTCAAGAACAGCTTGTTTTCGCAATAAATATATGTCATCCTTCCAAGCTTCGCGGTGAAACATCATTGTCCAGAAATATTTGTACTTCTCTTTTCGCAAACTATGATTTCTTTGATGTTTACCTTGAGGTTCACTTTCCCACCACATTTATCTGTTGTTTTCACTAGTAATGCAAGGTTTGCAAAACAAAAGGGACATTCCTCACATTCTTGGTCTTGTTCTATAAGGAATTGGTTTTCATCAATTCCATCTTCTATCTCCTTATGTACAATGTCACTAGTTTGTGTGGAAATAGTTGTAACTTTTGCAATCTCATTATCACTATCTACTAAATTTACATCCCAATTGTAATAGCCAAATAAACTGTAAATAGTTTTCTTTTGTTCTTCAGTGACAAGAAGTGCTATTTTCTCCATTTTGTCAAGTGTATATTTTATATCTTATTTTCACGACTTGACCTTTATTCAAACTGTAGCACAAAACAACAATATTTTTCCTCCCAATCTTAGCACCAAATATCTTGGATATCATATTCCCAGTGTTTTACACACCTCATATTATAATAAGGTACCTACAGGAGAGATCTCATTCTTTTTATGTTTTACACTAAAAGATTTTACATACGGGATAAAACTGACATGATGAATATTTTAAAACATATCTAACATACTTTTGTAAGACATTGCGTCTGTAATGCTTTGAAAATTATGTTCAGTACACCTTAGAATCCCTTTGAAATTTAGGGAGGCTATCATGCAGGGCAGTGCATGTTTCGTAAGGCTTTATTATTATGAATTTTGTTTAATTCTTATTGCCCCACTCCTATAATTCCATTTTAATAAAATGTCCATTGCTATAATGTAATTGTTAAATTATTATATCCATAATATGATTACTAGGATTTGTAGATAAAAATATAGATAAAACAATCCCCTGCCATGGTCCGAAATGTTCTTAGACTTGGTCAAATTACATAACTGTTTACATATAGATCATGCAGATAATCTTTTAGATGTATAATATTATATTGCATCTGTTACTTTTAGTACTATTCACTTGCTATTGAAAATGGAAAAGAAACAAAACGTCCTCCTTGCTTCAAAATTTCTGCTGCTGGAGATGACAGTAAAAAGCAATTAATACTTTCAAAATTACAAAAAGTTCGGACTATACTTGTGCAGCAACTGAATCACCCTGTAAATAATGCTGACATCTTAGAGAAGGTCTTAGACTATTTTCTTCTTGACCATAATGGACAGTCCTCAAAGTCTGATATGACAACATTAGATTTAAATACCTACATCCAGGTGCAGAAAAAAGATGTCGATCAAAAATTATTCCTAACGGCTGAAACATCACTCCAGAAAATCATCAAAGTTGTAGAAAACCACTCTTCCATTTGCAATGGACATTTCAGTATGAAGAAGTTGACACCAAAAGGACATGTAGCTGCAGTGCGTTTTAATTGTGGCAAAGATAAACACCATTCTATTTTATGGTCATCGTCTCCTTATTTACCTAACGGTGAATACCTTGCAAACTTGAGGACATTTCATGGATATACTTGTAGTGGAATGTTACCAGTGTATTACAACAGATTTGCTAATGCTGCTAAAATTGGACATATCAACAAAAAAACCAGCAATACATGTTTCAAAGATACAAGCATCATATTGAACAGCAATACAATGAAAGTATTGAGTCAGCAGTATTAGAAGAAATTGGAATATACGTGACTTGACAGGAATTAACATAATGACAGATGCTCGACATGGCTGGTGTAAAATGCAAAAGACAGCAGTGTTGTAGCCATAGGAGAAAAATCCACAAAGTTCGTAAATGTGAACATATTACAAAATCTGATGATTCTGTATCACAACGCCATGAAAAATTGGGTACGCATCGAATCTACCATTACTTGGAAGAGCAAGATGTTCAAGTTAATGTACATTCTCATGACCGAAATCTAAGTATAAACAAGCTGATAAAAGACAAAGGAATTATTACAAATCAGAATGATCCATGGCATGCAATTAAAAGGTTAAAGTTGCAATGAAAAGAGTATCTGCGGGACCAAAATATTTAAAAGAAAAGTCCTGGTCCGCTCAACTAGAGGACAAGGTGGAATCAGTTGCCACACATTTTCATTGGGCCGTTAGAAATTGTAAAGAAAATCCAAAGGAATTAAAGGATGAATTGCTTAATATTGTGGAACATTATAAGAACAACCACCAGAAGTGTCATCCTGATTCACGATGTTTAAGCGGATAGTTCTTTCAATACCAATAGCTGAAAAACTTCTCCTAGGTGTTAAATGGAAATCTACATTTGACACCCATCCTGAGGATTATGTGTTAGCCAAAGATACATGTTATGTTTAGAGCTTTAACAATACTATGAACTGTTCCAAGATAAAAAAATTGCTTTTAATAATGACAATTACCAAGCTAGAAGTCAGATGGCAGTTTGTCATTGGAATGAAAATGTTGATCGCGATTTCACATCGATCTGGAACCCAAACCGTAGAAATGCCCCAAAAAGTAACATTGGAAAAAAGAACTATAAACCTCCAACTTATAATTACAGACAAAGTATTTGGGCTAGGCAAATAAATTCATTTTATTAGATAAAATTAGAGAGGAAATAATATTCATTCATCATGTTTATTATGAAGTAACAAATTTTGATTTATTTAAATATCAATTCATCATGTTCATGGATTGCAACTTTATATTTTTGTGTCTTTATTGAAACATTCAATATTTCTTATTGGATACACTCACAGTGACATTGTGATCCTATCTTGTATATATAAATTAATTGGATTTTCATGAGATAAAAATCTGTGTGTAAGTTTTACTAGTTTCTTCATATTTTCTCTTATCACAGCTTGCAGTCAGGAACATGTGCTTCTATTTACATGACAGGCAAATTCACTAAAATAATCTGTTTCTTATCTTAGGAATGGTCATTATTTATCAGCTGAGGGGTCGGTTCAAATTTTCACATTAAAATGTTTTGTTGGCAACCCCATGATTCTTATGAACCACATAATGACCCCTGAGAACATAGTTTGAAAAGTATGACCCCCCAACCAACCAAACAAACAAAATTTCATTCATTTGCAGTTGGAGAAGATGATAACTGCAAGCTACATAGTACAAAGTTGCAGGCTTTGACTTGAAAATTGCTATGAGAAATATGTGGATATTGACACTATCCGTAACAGAATAAAGCATAAACAGATTTTCCTTGATTGGGGCAATGATTGCAGTACTCCTTTCTTTGATTTTAAACTGAACTGATATTTTATAATACATTCTACACTATAGTTCTGTAATTTTTATAGTTCTGTTATCTTATTCTTATAAGTAGCTTGAACTAATTAATTTGATAAAGATAATTTACTTTGTCTGGTTAGCAAACACTAGTAAGTGATATTCTGTAAATATTATATTGCCTTGATGTTTCATCATGACCTTCCATATTCTTTGTTTTGAAGCTGATGCAACTGATTTTAGTAAACATTTTCAGTTGTATTCTTCTTTGAGAAAACCTTGAGTATACAATAGAGTTTTTCTTGTTTTTTTTTTTTTTCTTTCGAAAATGAATATCTGACACATGCAAGAAGAAAATGGACAAAATAAGCATTTCAAAAATATATATTGCATTTTAACTTGAACCTTCATGAACAGAATAAAGTCATATCTTAATACAGATTGTCCCTGGTTTTGAAACTGCTAATCCTTCAAAAGTTAAGCTTTTAAAGGCACAATTAGCCAAATTTGTTTATGTACATGAGCATGTGCTCTTATAAATGAATGAAATGACGTAAAAGAAGAAAAAAAAGAAAAAACACAGAAAATTCTTTGTTCCAATTTATTTGACTGAAACCTTTAAATTGTACATTATTGAAAGGTTGTATATAACCTTTCAATAATGATTTTCTCTATATGAATAAATGTAAATTTACTGAATTATTTGTGAATGAAAAAAAAAATATAAAAAAGAGTAAACAATATGTCTCAATTCTTTTAATGCCTTTATTAAAATTTTGAAGTTTTATAAATGTTTTGTGAATTTTAATTTTCTCATCATATAAATATTTTTATTTCAATCCCATACTTGAAGTGCAACTGAAAATAGAACATTACAAATATTGCTGATTTTATGGTTCTAGTCCTTCCTGGATCAAATATGTACAAAATTTACATGATTTATTTGAGATAAAGAAATAAATATGTATGTTAATAATTATATGAACATTCAATATTTTATTTCAATGTGAAAATGTATTACGAAACCCTAGTGTATTGTTTTGTGTGTATGAATGCCGTGCTGCCCTACAAGGGCCCTCGATTTGAACATTAAAATTTGATTATTATTCGATATCTTTGTAATAATTTCATAAAATAATTATACATATTTACAAATTATTTTAGAACGTACACACCTTTTACAGTCCTATATCTATCCTAAGAAATCGCATCAAAATGATTTGAACACTTTAGAAAGTTGTAATACACATGTTCAGAAACTTTTAAAACTCATTGTTTCCTGTGGTCTAAACTAGAGACAAATGTTATACAGTTGTTAATCTTGAGATAAGTCGGATTGTAAACTTTCACATCCTATGGATAAAGGGTGAATATAATATTCCTTGGGATAATGAACCATAACAGATGACTGTGATAAGGAGTGACCAGATTCACTACCCTTGAGAACTTAGGCATCCTGCTAGTGCTGTACATGATCAATGATTTAATAATGACAGAAATTATTTAAAAGATTGCACACTCACTTCAATATCGTCAACAATTTATATGCTTGTCAGACATAAAAACTTTCATTGTGTGACCCCAGTCAAATGAAATTTTGATGGCAACCCCAGCTGTATGATATTTTGGTAATGACCCCCTAAAATGAACCGACCCCTCAGCTGATAAATAATGACTGTTCCTTAGCACCGCCCATATCCAAATAGGCTTAATTGCTGCAGGGTGTAAAATTTTCTAGGTCATCTCCGGTCTTTAAATGACCCTGCAATATTTATTTAATGCTTCCATGAGTGACTAATAATATAGCCTGTATATTCATGAACAGTCTAATAATAGATTTCTTTAGTTCGTAGTTCGTCATAGAATTATATAATGTTGAGATTTAATTTCCTTATTTATCTATTTTATAATTATCAAATCATGTGTATCGTATTATAACACACAAAAACACTTAAATATATTGAGGATATGTGCTTTGTAACTCATATGTGTCATGAAGTGTACGTACGCATGTGTGAAAAGGAAATTTTCATTTATTTCATTTGCCCTATTCTCTACGTGTTCGTAACTTCCTGTTTAATGTCGGGTAAGGCTTCGTGTCAAAAGAGTTGATGTTGTGAACTGTTATAATATTAACAACACAAAGTTTAAATTTTTATATTCATTTAAAATTTGCTCGTTACATTCATATCACACAAACAAAATAAAGAAATAACAAATTTCTACGATAAACTTTACGATTAATATTTCTGTCATTATGTCAATGACTAATATATTTATAAATTCGATCCAAATGAGCAGTTACATTTGTTATGGTTTGATCTACTTTACAAAATAAAATATAAATATAATGTGTTTAGTTCGTTGTCTAATTTTTTTTCGCGTTTTATTATCACAGTGTATGTTGATGATTCAACGCGGAAGTGATTTCAACAGTTATTTTTAATCTGTAATTCGTTATAATAATATGTATATTTTGGAAAATCATTAGAATTACACCATCAAAGATGATGGTTGTGAAATATATAGGTAAAACACAGTCGAATGATTACACACAATAAGATATGTTTATTGATCAATAAATCCGATAAGTGAAAAATCGGAATCCTACTTATTTTATACGAAATTATAATTAAAAATATAATAACACAAAACAAAGTCTAGGTGAAAAAGTAGTATTCCCTATGCTGAAGACAGACAGGCATATCAAAATCAATCAGATTTCAGTTATATTGCACTTTTATAAAGCTTTTGATTAGTAAATTTGATTTTTATCACCAAGAATACAAATTATTCAACGAGACCAATAATCTACTGAAAAAGTGGGTACTGATATTAATATAAAAACAAGGAGATGTAGTATGATTGCCAATGAGACAACTATCCACCAAATTTAAACTGCATTCAAGGTATCTAGTTTTAGCTATATTGATAAAATGCACACAACTCTAGTTCTTTTATAATTTTTTTTGTGTATTTGTTTAAACCTTCCACAATGATTGATTCAATTGGAAACACCACAATTCCAGTCGCCATAATTATTTTGTACTGAAATATGTGCCTTTTTCGGTCGTGCAATGCTCTAAATGTATCATTTGGGTATTTCCAAAGACATGATATATTGAAACTGGGAACTGTTTGGTTTAAGTATTATTGTTTATGGAGTAAGTCAATATTTGGGTTAAATAGAAGCATGTTGACCATCTAAGGAAAGGAATAGAGCCCATTTGAAGCTAAATTTAGATAGCTAAATGGTCAAACCCGGTTACTTTCCTCTTTTCAATTTAACTTCATTTTCATTGTCATTAAAGTTACAAACAAAAAAATCATTTAACAGATATGCGAGCTATTTTTTGTTTGCCCCCAATAACCCATATAAAAATAAAATTCAACAATGAAAACATGAAAACAAATATGATAGACATGAACCGACGATAACCCCGGAACTACAAGCTCTTGACTTAGGACAAGACCACAAAAATGTGGCGCTGTTAAACATTTTGTGAGCGCTGAATCCTACCCTAACGTGGTACACTGGTGTGAAAGCACAATATAAGAACAAATTGTAAAAATAGTAGCAATTGGATTAACTAACTGAAAAATCGGTACGATGCACAAAACAACTAACAGAAAAAGTACCGAAATAAAAGTACTCGCAGTTACTGAAAACTAGTACAAAGCCAATTACAACTAATGAATAAATCATTTGTTCCCAGACTGAAGTATCAATCAGTGTGTACACATCCAATGAATTTACTGAAATACGCCATAAACAGTCCAAGAAACGCATGACCTTTGCAATGCCAATATATGAGTTAACAGTATCGACAAGATGTAGAATAATAAATTATCATAACTGTACATATGTAGCAATATATATTTAGTTATGCTTTAATTTTTCAAAACAAAATGTACAAAAGGGAAAATTTTAACAATCTGGAACTAAAATGGTCTCTTTTGCCGTAAATTTTTGTATATAGTTTCAGTGGTGAAACTGAAATATCCAAAATCTAGAAATGGACAGTAATTGATGTCTGTATTAGATTTCTTAAAAGTAAGTTCATTTTGGTAAAATGTCCGCAATTAAATGCGAAATTTTTGATTTTTATGGTGAGTATATCTAGCATATTTCCTTTTCATTACAGAAGACGTCTTAATATGAGTTGCAGCAAATAAATCAGCAACCAGATTTGCCAAAGGACAATTTAATTAAATAAGAGAACTTCTGTTTGATAATATTGTTTGATAGTGTAGAGTAGAGAGTCGACAAATCATAACTATCAACCGAATTTAAAGGACTATCAAAAGCATGTTTTCACCATCCAAAATAGTTAATTCCATTATTTTCATATGCTTAATTACAAAATTTATAACAAATTCTTTAATATAATTCCGAAGTAAGTCAAATAGTTAACAATACAGAAAGATAAGTCGTAGAACACTTACTAGAAGCTGACGTATGTAACGTATACAAATCCTTAAATACAATATTTTGAAACGGCATTCCAGAGATGATTTCATTAGTGCAATGTACTTGTGTCTGATCTTTTTGTTGCTTTCAACAAATAAAACATGTATTAACTGAACCAATATAGATAGTACAATATTTTTTTGTAATATATTTCTCAAATACGGAAGAAAACTATTGTGCATTTTATCTTTAGTTATATACATAAATTATATGATTTATTACAGGTTTATTTTAGATTAATGAATGGAAACAGACGTCCATTTGCGTAAGTGTCTTATAAATTAAGAACAACATTAAATAAAAATTAAGGAATGTGATTAATCAACGATCCATCAATGGTGAAAGGACAATGATGTAAACGTATAATTAACCATACGACCTCCCCTTCCTATTTATTACGGTAAGCGGGCAAAAAGTCTCAAGACAATAAGTTATTGAAATAATTTATTTTTATTAAATATACATGTATATTCATTTGACAGTTTAAGAAATTGTTTAAAAGCCTTGATAAATGAAGATATATGAAATTGTAATCGGCAAAAGATATTTTTCTTGCCATTAAGAAGCCATTTAAGCACAAAGTCACTTTGACAAATTGTTTTCTTAACAAATTTTTTGATCATTATTGATTTTTTAGAATAAATTTTGTTTATAAAGTTGCTTTACAATATAATAGTTCAAGTACATTTTGTTTAAATAATTATTCAAACAAAAGAATCCCAAAACTAAATCGTGTTATTTGTTTTGCTGCACTTCAGTGTTGTTTTCCTCTTATAGTTGACGTGTTTCTCTCGGTTTTAGTTTGTAACCAGGATTTGGTTTCTCTCAATCGATTAATGACTTTTGAACACCGGTATACTACTGTTGCCTTTATTTATATATACAATGGAAAGTTATAAAGTCATCCACGCTGTGCAACAAATAGGAAATCAATTAATAAGATTGGGAATAGAAATGGGAATATGTCACAGAGACAACAATCCGCCCAAAGAGCAGAAAACAGCCGAAAGCCACCAATGGGTCTAAGGCTGAAAATGTACCAAATTCTTGTATTCAGTATATGCATAATTACATTTTGTCGATTAAAACATCAAATTCTTTTACAATTGTCTCCATAACATACAATAAATACCAGTGAAAACCCTGCTCATATCTAAAATGAAAATGACACTTTTTAAATTTCGTGCATCCGAAGAACATTTCTGTATCAGGTAACAACGCTCTAATCAATCATTTAAAAGCCAGGGATGTATAAATACATAGAAACGGTAGAAACTTTATGACCCTAATAAGAGTTTTCAAATTCATCTAAGGTCAGCTTTGGCTAAGGAAGTTTGAACCTTAGTTTTAAGTTATTTCTTTATTAACTAACAGGAAATTTAAGAACCATATATCATAATTTATTTAAGTACTGAAGGACTGACTTCTAACCTAAAAACACATGAAATAAGTAACACTCAATATCGTATTAAAGAATACTTGAAGTTCCTGAAAATACTTGCTGATAATAAACATAAGAGAAAACCATGATCTTGTGCAAATCCCAAAGAGAAAATACATAGAAACAAAAACAACTATCAGCATTCCTTCAGACTTGAATTATCGAATGAATATCTATCATGATTAAAAACTTCATCAATTCAGCTATCAATTTTAAAAGACTGATTTGCAGGAGAATTACTAACTATGTTAGCTTGGACAACAATTCTTCCGTAAAAGCTGAATTCAAAATACGACTGTCAATTAAATTCCTGCAAGAGGTATGACACTTCAGCAATAAACCTCAATATAATTTAATAAGTTTTGACCAACTTATAGTACCTTTATCATTGAGAAAGTCTTATTAAAAGAGTCTTATAAGTGGCCATATTACGTTTATTGAGACTTCACTACAAATAAGGGAATATCGAACCATTTGTGCAATAAATACGCCGAAAGAAGGACCAAAATGTCAAATCAGCAACAAGATGATCATAGTAAGAGACAAGTCGGTAAGGATACTGCCATGTGAAATTTTAATATTAAAGTATGAAAAAGACGTCGGTCATTATGTATGATTGATTTAGTACGAAGCGGTTCAGTTGGACAAATTCAGTATATTTATAAAAATCTTGAATATTTGCGACAAATAACGATTATAATAGTAAAAGAAAAAAACAAACAGAAGCATGTTCAGATTAATATCTACTGGATGAAGATGAAAACAAGCTTTATAAGGTTTCTTATGTTATCTAAGAATACAATAAATTGTTGAAACATCTTGGTGTTAGCGGCATTTCCATGGTATCCGACTTGCAATTTCGTCTTTTATTATAAGTCGTAGCTCTATCAAAGTGTTTTATACTGAAGAGTATTAGCGCCACACAATTTCTTTTTTTTTGTATTTCTTCCTATGTTTGCGTTTTAATGCAAACCTTTGCGAAATAACGCAAACCTTTGCGTTATAACACAAACATTTGCGTTATAACGCAAACCTTTGCGAAATAACGCAAACATTTTGATTTCAATTATTCATTAAGTTTTATATATATGTCCGTCTGTCATAAAATTTCGGTTGTGATTTAGTTAAGAGAAGAACCATAAATACAAAACCAAATCATTATAATAAATATGCATAGGAATAAGGGTATACTTGAAGTGCAATTATACACAAATTAAGAATGGTTTTTGTATCAGAAAATTGTATAATTTAACAAGAAAACAGATATGGTATAGGCATATTTTAATTGAAAGGCAAAGATTTTGAAAATTTTGATTAAGTAGATAAGAGCAAAAATAATGTCATACAGTTGTGAAACTATCAAGTCAAATAGACAAAATGATCTTTCTGCTTTAAAATGAATTATTTAGAAAAAAACATTTTTTTTAAATTTTGATGTAAGAAATCGTTTGTTAAAATCTCAGAATATGATAAAGATTCTTTGATAAAAAGTCATGGAATTTTCATTTCAATTTAGTGAGGTAGCTTTTCAAGATGCTTGGGTAGCAATTTGAATGTAGTGAACATAATTATAGTAATAAAACATCTTCATTTTATACATTTATTGCAAAAGTGTAGCTTGTTTGGATCTAACCAACCTTACACAATGCTTAAATGAGAGCTTACTTTGGAAGTATATTTAAATTCGGCTATAGCCATATAAGCAGGGTTGATTTTTTTATTTTCTTCGGTATAATTTTAATTTACTCAATTTTCTTTGTAATATATATACATGTATTATCCTTCTCATTATTAGTCCATGATATGTTCTAAACATTCAAGCATTTTACTTTGCAATGAGTACAAAAGGAGATAAATCTTAATATATACAGCCTCCTCCATTAATAACAGCTGCTTCCTTTGAAACTTAAATAAGAAATAAGATAAAACAAATGTTTGCGTTGTAAATGGAAATATAAAAAAAATTGTGTGGCGCTAATACGCTTCCGTAGTTTTATTTAGTCATTTCAATTTTAACATTTCGGAATAATGTTCATATCGAAATACGAATTCATTTTTTCACGCTTTTGTTCAGTATATGAAACAAAATAAAAATTAAATTTCTTTTCATTGTAACAGGTACGCAAATATGCAATATCACGAAGTGTTATGCAATTTTTCTATCAAATAGAACATGTGATGTTGCATAGGAAAATTTTAAACTATATATTTACATTTTTTACTTAGGGCGATTAAGGAAATTTAATATTCTGTATAGAAAGAAGTACACATTGATAGGATACACGTTAGTATCGCAAAACATTGAATAAGGAGACTTACATTGCCTTATAACATAACCTTGTCAGACGACGTTTCTTATTGCCAATAAAATTTCTGTTAAATTGATATAAACTTTGAAGACCACTTCGTTGGAAATCTTCTTAGAATTCTTGGAAATTTCTTTATGCTAAAATACATATTTAACAGTTATATCATAGTCTTTACACAAATTATATCGGTTATACCAATAAACATTTTACCTTCTAAAACTTTCTTTTTACAATAGATACAAGGCAGGCGGTGGATAAAATGAAGAAAAATCAATCTTTCCAAGCGTAACTGAATATAACAAGTTTGCAAGAAAAAACACAATGACAAAAATGTTTGACATAAACAATAATGTTTCCAACAACAAATGTAATACCATATACTTACACAGTACACATGTTCAAAACCGTAGAGAGGATCATTTATGTCGAAGTCATGTAATTTCGTTAATATGTCCAGATCGAAAAGATAGTTCTAATCAGCAGAAAGCTAATAAGAAATCAACAAAGGAAGCAATTAATGATAACATACGTAGTTCGGGTAAGACAAGAAATCAAAACGAAATTTCAACACCTTCAAAAATGATACCAGGAGCAGTTAGAAAAAAAGCAGACGACATTTATACAATGAAAAGAACTCACAAGGACAAAGAAATTCTAGAGATTGAAAGAGAAACGAAACCTAAGCAACATGTTGGTTTTCTTAAAATAATCTCTAATGTCTGTGAACCAAAAATATGTAAGGATGAAATACATCATATTAGAGTAAATGAAAATCGTTTTCCTCCAAGAAGTGACAGTAACCAAATTTTAAGAGTGCGAAAAGAAGAAACAGGGAACTTTTATGAAAACAAGTCAAAAATAACAACTATAAAGGATTTTATGTTGGATGTAAGGGGTGATCGACTGAATACATTTCTCTTTAGATGGAAACAAAAGCCAGGTATTGCATGGCCAGGTCAACTAGCTGATGCGGGTTTTTTCTATGAAGGCAATGCATTAGATGTGAAATGCTTCGAGTGTAAAATTGTTACTTCTGTAGACAAGTGGACTCAAAATGAAAATCCAATGGAAGCCCATGCAAGAATAAATATCAATTGTCTATTTGTAAAAAAGCAAGGATTCAAACCAATTAAAACAGTTCGAGAAGAAGATGCCCCATTGGGACAGAATAACTATGTCTTGGATGAAAAAGTAGCTGTTGCGGACATTACTTTACCTCAGAACGTTGTAGCTGAAACTACAAAACAAAGATATACAGTGAATGAACAACACGTACCACCTTTATTGATACCCGCTGGTCAATTATCTGGTCTTGTAAAAGGAAACGAAGCTAATAATGAGAATACTAAAAGTCAAGATAAAGAAGTTAAAACTGCAACAGCTATTGATACCAAAGCTTTAGGCGATATTTTCAAGGATGGATTGTCTATTGGTGATAGCATAGCAGAACATGTGAGAAGAAATACGCATACTTCAAATGACTCAATGAATAGCCAGTTGACAATGGATGTATCAAATCCAGGCAATCATTACACTGAATACAAGTACCCGCAATTCCAGTCAATATCATCTAGACTTCGATCTTTTGAAAAGTGGAGATTTTCCCACAAACAGACACCACAATCATTGTCCTCAGCAGGCTATTTTTATACAGGTAATATTTTCATGCAGTGGTTATGATTTCAATTACTTCCATTTAAAACAAAAACGTATATTTTTATACGACCGCAAATTTTTTGCGGTCGTATAATAGTATGGGGATGTCGTCGTGGTCGTCCGAAGACATTTGGTTTACAAACAATAACTTGAGAATAAGTAAATGGATCTCTATGAAATTGTTCCACAAGGTTTCATGTATCACTAAAGGAAGGTCGGGATTGATTTTGGGGGTAATTGTCTTAACCGTTGAAGAATTAAGGGCCAAAAAGCTTTTTCTTGTCAAAGGAAAATAATTTGTGTATAAGTGTATCTCTATGAAATTGTACCACAAGATTCCATATCTAAAATGAAAGTTTTGGATTGATTTTGGTGATGATTGCCCAAACTGTTTAGGAAAAATTGGCTAAAAATGGGTAAAAAAAAAATTCTGGGTTTCTGACAATTACTTGAATATAAGTTCATGGATATCTATGAATTGTACCACAAGGTTCCATACCCCAAGAAAAGAGGGTTCGGATTGATTTTTTGGGTTGTGGCCCTAACCGTTTAAGGAAGAAAACCAAAAAGGAGCCAAAAACTATACTTTTCTAATTTGCTTATTTCTGAACCAATTTCAATGGGACTTAATTCAAAATGTCGAATTCTTCGGGTTGTGTAATATGATGAATCTTAATGTATATTTACATTTTGAATTTTAGTCCTGTTTTAATTGGTTAACATAGAGGTCCAAGGAGTCCAAAAATACACTTTGTTTTATTTAAAAAAAAAAAATTGAATCTAGGAGTTCTTTGATATGCAGATTCTTAATGTGTACTTATATTTTTGATTTTGAGCCTGGTTTTCAAATTGGTTCACAGGATTTAAAGTTAAACTTCATTTGATTTAAATAAACATTGAATTCTTGGGGTTCTTTGATATATTGTATCTAAATGTGTATATTTAGATTTCGGATTTTGGGCCCCGTTATCAAATTGTTCCACATTCAGGTCAAAAGGGCCAAAATTAAACTTAGTTTGATTTTAACAAAAAATAAATTGTTTTGGTGCTTTTATATGCTATCTCTAAACATGTATTTAGATTTTTGATTTTAGGCCCAGTTTTCAAGTTGGTCCAAATCGGGGACCAAATTTTAACTTTAATAAAATTGAGAATGGAAATGGGGAATGTGTTTTGGACCCTTTTATCAAATTGGTTCACATTTAGGGCAAAGAGTCCAAAATAAAATTAGTTAGATTTCATCAAAAATTGTTTTTAACAAAAATTGAATTCTTTTGGGTTCTTTGATATGCTGACTCTAACCATGTTATTAGATTTTGGTTAATGGACCAAAACAGGTAAATGTCCAATCTTAAATTTTCAAGACCGCATTGATTCTGTGTCAGAAGCCTCTGATGTGTCAAATATTAAATCGCAATCCAAAACAGAGGTGTATCAAGCTTGAATGTTGTGTCCATAATTGCCCCAGCTTTTCAGGGTTCGACCTATGATGTTGTATCAAGCTGCGCCCTGGATTTTGGTCATGTTTGGAATTAAAAATCTCTTGATGATTGAAGATTTTGTTATGCCATAGGTTTCTGTCAACATGCAATTGTGTGATACCTTTTGAAATTGTCAAAATTATCATTAAACTGTATTTGTTGTTACCGACATAGGTGTCATTATACTGATTTGTCAAAACGTTTGTAAAAAAAAAAAGAATCCTTAACTTTGTACTTGAAATTACTTTTTCGGATTATGTTTTGATTCAAGCACCACTGGTTAGTGTTATGGAGACACGATGTTTACCATCACGGTGTCGATGTCATTTATAGAAATGTCGTATGACTTGGCGGCATATAATACATGCATGATAGCAGTTTCTGCAGAAACGTTTTTTCTATATTTTTGTTTTATTTCCCTAATGTATCTTTCCTGTTCCTTTACTCCACTACTTCTTACTCACATCACAATAATAGGCAAATTCATGATATCTGTTTTCACAAGGAATCTTATGCTTCAAAGGATCCAAGTTGTATAGCTGAAGTCATCTCCTGAAAGTTTTATGGACGCAATTACGATTTGGTTGACCGTTATGGAATATCAGGGTTAATATGACTATTTATACGTTTCACTTGTCGGAACAACAATAATGTCTTCTGTTTTTGATATGACATTACCGAAAATGACTTATAATAACTGGATTGTTACTTGCTTTAGCAACACAACGATTATAACACGCGAAGCAGGGACCGGTTACCCTTCCGAAGTACCTGAGAACACCCCCTTTTTTGACGGATTCAGTTTTAAGTTTTATGTGTAATGTTTTTTTGATATTATTGCCTGTCGTTTCGTAGTTTTAACTCACCGCCATTGCCATTACTTGGCGTCTATCATCGTCATCCGTCATCGTAAACGTTTTCAATTTTTTTTTTCTGAAACTACTGATTGGTGAATGATCTTCATGGTATATTGTATAGATTTGGTGGGTTTTTTTTTTATTCCGGCCAGCCAACAAACATTGCCACCGTGGATAAAGATAAAATATAGGGGTAATTGCCGTTTTGGGCTTATATCATGTATATCTCAAAATTTAATTTAAAAGCAGTTTAAGAAAAACTTACAAATATTTTAGCGATATTTTTTAACATTGTCATAAAGCGGGAGGACTGGCTAGCCATTAAACCAGGTTCAACCCACCATTTTTTCTTAAAATGTCTAGTACCAAGTCAGGAATATGGCAGTTGTTTTCAAATAGTTCGTTTCTATGTATGTTGGCGTTTGTTTTTGTTGCACTTCAGTGTTCCTGTTGTTCCTTTGATTTCCTCTTATACATGTTATAGTTGATGTGTTTCCCTCGGTTTTAGTTTGTTATCCGGATTTGTTTTCTCTCAATCGATTTATTACTTTTTAACACCGGTATACTACAGTTGCCTTTATTTACAGGAGTAAAACTGCTATTTGGCCTAGAATGATAATGATCTCCATATTTTCTTATATCATCTTGAAAACTATTATAGATCAAGGGATTTTTTTACAGCAAAAATGTTAAGCAAATTAAGATATATGAATAAGTCAAAAGACCAATATGTCGATTTATTTCGTATATGATATATAATGTTCGGTCTATAATCGAGTTTGTCAATACATGCAGGCAAATTATTCATTTTTGACATTCACCAAATTTTACTATTATACACTCATCCCGCATGCTATGCTTATTCTTTCTCAGGTGAAAATGATATAGTTCGATGCTTTTGCTGCGATTTGGGATTAGCTGAATGGGACCCAAAGGATGACCCCTGGAAGGAACATGCAAGACACAATCCAAAATGCTGGTTTCTGATAAATGAGAAAGGAACAGTTTTTATAGAATTCATCCAAAAAGATTGGAAAAAGGTATTTTGTGAAGAAATTGTATAAACAAATCATATTGAAGTCGTATTGTGTTGCAAGGCCAATGATATACAAAAAAGCTTTGCCGAAAATAGTTTTTTATGTTGTGTCTATCTTTTCATTGAATGTTCAACCGCAAATGCTCTTACGTTATATACATATATTGCACGGTGATATGATAAATAAATCAAAACAGCCAATAAATTTACATATTTCGTCACAGTTATTGGTTGTTGTGATTTCCTTGTTAAAGTGTTGCTATTGACAAGGAAGCTTTAAAAACCTAATTGTGAAGCTGAAACATCCCTCCGTAAACTTTTACGGACGCCATCACGAATAAGTTGACCATTCAGATCAATACTTTTAAAAAGAGTTTTGTTCCTTGAAAATATACATATATGAACAATTGCATGGTTATCACTCCCACACTCACATGTCTGGTTGGATTGTAATGAAATTTATATCAATGGTTTATATCATTAATGTTTTAGGTGAGTTTGAAAATCAACGCTAATCATTTATTTTTGCAGAATCATGTTTCTCTAGACTTAATCAATCAATCGTATAGTTATGTTGAATCTTAATCTTGTTCGTCAATGTTGTTGATGTAAAATCATGATAACTGATCATGTGATTAAAATGGAAACGAAGTGTGGTTTACACGTTAATATTAGTTGAATTTTGAAATATCTTATCTGTGTGTATATTGGTATGCCTTGTTGTTTGCTATTGGTCCAATCGTTACTGTCCGTCTGCTAACATTTTTAACTATTTCCCAGATAATTAAACTAAATAATGTAAAGTTAGGATACACATGGGATGAAAGCTGCTTGACATATACCTATACTTATGAATTCAACATTGTAGTTTGAAAAGGGATTTTTACTATAACAGAAAACTAAACTACTATTGTGTTCATTCAAATTCGCATGTAAAAAAATAAATGCATTTAAGGGTGCTACAAGATTTATGTCTGATTTTCTTCAAGTTTTCTTTAAGTCGCCTTACATGCTCTGTTAATTTATTTATTCTATAACACCTCTTTAGTAAAGTAGAATTGATATGTTGCAAAACGGAAACTTCGTACCCTTTCGTTTTTGTTTGTTTGCGTTGTTCAATTGTTAGATGTTATTTTAAATCCACCAGTAAACAGATTTTGAACTGAACAAACTTGAAAAGGCTGAACAATAAATTGTTAACTTATGTTTAGTCTTTCATTTAATTTTCAGACATATCGATTGCGGTATATTTCGTATTGATTAGATTGCAGTCAATCAGGATATATTCAGTCTATAAAGTTTTTTTTACTTGTTCGTGTCTTAAAAGTACTGAAAAGATCTTGATTGAATGAAAGCCAAATGCTTGAAAAGTACTGAATTTAGAAGAAGACAATATCCGAAAAATCAACTAAACTCTTTATGAGACTTAACTTTTCTAGACAAATATTTTAGATGATGACTATACAAAATTAATTTGTTTACTAGTAATCATTCTTACTTTGACCAGGATATTATTTATTTTCATGTAAATTGTAGCTTCTCTCTATTCTGGCTCAACCCTAGATGATAACGATGCTCAATGATCTATGTTTCTGAAGTAAATAAGATAAAACTCATCATAGATACCAGGATTATATTTCTGTACGTTGCTCGAAACAAAACAGAGCATTGAAGATCTAAAATTTCGAAAATTTTGCCAAATACATCTGAGGTCATCTCTTCCTAGGGTAGAAGGTTTATATTGGCGTTTGTTTAGATGATTGTTTGAATTCATTTTCAAAGGGTGATATTGTAGCACAGATTGATCAAACATCGTTAAAGTTTGTCCTTTTCACAAACTTCATGACCAACTATTACTTAAAGACTGTAGTTACATGCCATGACTATCAAGATTTAGTGTTTCGAATTCATCTTATATTGCACAAAATGAAAATAACACATTCGTCCTGAGCGTTTGTTTAATTGACCATCATAATTCTCATCATTAAATTAAAAATTAAGGTAACCTTAATTAAAATCAACAAACACACGAACATTCTGCAAAATCGTGTGAAACTAGAGGGTTTTGCTAGAAACATGACCTTTTTGTAGTGTTCAACGAAACTGTATATTAGCAGTGGCGGATCCAGAAATTTTCAAAAAGGGGGCCCACTGGCTGCCTAAGAGGGAACCCGATCCAGTCATGCTTCAGTGATTCCCTAAATGGTAAACCAAATTTTTCGCACAAAAAAGGGCACGGGCACCCAGGGCCACCCCCTAAATCTGATTCTGATTTGTATTGAAATATTAACTAATTATCTAATGCACTTTGTTATCACATGTATGAGCTGTCCTCTCTACAGAGAGCCTTCAAACGTCGGATGCATCTCGGATCTTTTAATTTCACATTCTCCTGATTTAGTTTCTTTTTTTCTCTCTTTTGAGGGGGTGAGGGCAGTAGAAACAACTTGTATTACTTTTGAAACGTCTGCTAAGCAAGGCATAACGGGGTTTTCACTATAAACCGGATTTGCTTTTAAAATGATTGCTAATGACATTAATGTTTTACAGATATATAATGCAAAACATGCTGCTTTTGATGACAAAGAGTCTCGTATTGCTACATTTGATGACTGGAGGAAGGACATAGAACAAACTCCTGAAATATTGGCTGACGCTGGATTTTTCTTTACTGGTAGATAATAACAATTTTTCAAAGTATTTACAATAGAATATTAAATGCCAAGATAAAATTTTATCCTGACATCAATCAAAGCGTTGTAATATATTTTTCTGTTAAAAAAGTGTCGTGAAAGTGTGTACACAGGGGGGCAAACATTCCTCCTGCAGTGGTTATAAAAAGTCGTCAGGCTTATAACTTTGTTCACTGACGACGCATCAGCGGTTTATTGTGTATAAAATGTATTTTAATCTTCCTAATTTAAAAACATCATGCTACAAATTTCAACCTTTCAAACGCATATTCTATTGGAAATTTAAGTACAATAACTAAATCTTGGGGAATGAGAATTTATGACTGTTGCCTAACGTCTAATAATTTCTATCTTTATCATCTTTGATTAATTATTTTTATTAAACATATACCATGTATTAATTCATTTTCTATAATGAATGCTCAAAAAAGAACTTATACTGACAATGTATTATCTATGACAGTGAAACAACAGGTTTTGCAAAGTCAGTTTAATATTCAATATTGAATGATACCGTTTATGTTGTTACTACCACCGGGTCGATACTCCTGCTAGTGGACTGTTAATCCCAGAGGTTATCACCAGTTCAGTAACCAAGACTGGCACGAAAATACAGATATTGTGTTAAAAGAATTTGCTGTTACAAATTTTTGGAAATGATCTTAAATGAGGGAATATGCTCTGATTTCCTGTCCGTTTTGTTTTTGTATACGTTTATGTCCTGCTTTGTTAATAAGCTCTTTCTACCAATTAGTATTCCTCATTTCATTTATTAATCTTTTTTCTATGAAATGATTGTTCATTTTGCTTTTTATTTCTTTTTTTTCTCTAATTTATATCAGTTACCATAAGGTAAAATATATTAATCAGATATTCCAAAACGTCGTAAGCAAGGATCGACCGTGCAATACACTTATGGAAGTAAAGGTCGTTAACCACTCCGTAGTTATAACATTTTAACCATATCAATAGGTCTCAGAATTTCAAATATTTTGGGCTTGAGCATCACTGGAAAGAATTTATTATCAAAATGCTCATCTGACGCAGTAATTTTGTAACGTTAATTTCATTATCTTCATACTCCTGCAATCCTAGGCTCAGATATGAACAGGTTTGCAAACTTTAAATCATTATTACCCAAGTGTTTTGTTTTAGAATAAAACATATGCAAGAAGAACTTCACCTGGCGAAAGTAAACACTATCGCTTTATTCAGTTTAATTGCAAAGATTAAAAATATGACAAGTTCACGTTTTTTTCACGCTTTCAGACCGATGGTCATATAATAACGTTATGTATTGTACGTATGAATTTAGATAAAAAAAAAAAAAAATATCCCAAAAGGTGGTTCATTACTTGAAAGTTCTATTTGTTTTGTAAACTCAAGTAGTTAAAGTAATATTTGTCTGTGAAATTCAAGGCTCTTTGAAATTTTAAAACCTTTTGATAAAATGATATTGGTTGATCTTACGTACTGTATACAAATAAGGAAATTCACTGGAAAGGACAATATAACTAATATCCATTCTAAACAAAAAGATATAGATCATGTAAATAATTACAAAGTAATGTATGGCTTGAAAAAAATTACACGTATGTTGTAAAGCGAGCTTAAAAGCTTCAGGATCACAAATGTGAAACAAATCAAAAGACCAAACCATCAGTCTGACTTTAAGTACATCAATAAACGGAAAACAATAAACCACAGTAACCAAAACTATCCAAAAAGGTTACATGCCTTTGGCTTGGCACGTGCCAAAACAATGTGGCTGGGTTCGACATGTTTGTACCTCTCTTACCTGTAAAAGTTGTATAACAACACAATATTTTAAAACTAACTGTAAGAATCAGATGAAAAGGGTTGACACTTAAGATCGATTTTTTAAAAACAAAATGTAACAAACGGACCGAAAAACTAATGCTTTACCAGTTAACTTTAAATAGGACATTACTAGGATGCGATTTATCACAAATTGTTGAAACTGCAATCGGAAACACGAAAGGAATCGTAAGATGAATAGGATCAGTTTATTCTTCCTGTATTTTGGAGAGGTTTGTTCTTTAGTCCTTGTTGTTCTGTGTAGTATTTTTCTGACTATAATGCATGTCTTTCCGCTTTTTTTGCCAAGGTGTTGTTTGTTTTTATGAATCATGAAGGTCAGCACGCTATCAATAGAACACCGAGACGGTTTATGAAATTAAAACATGGATTAAAAAAGTATATTAAGTACATCAAAATATAGGCAGTTATCGCATAAAAGAAATATTAAAGAACGCACAAAAATTTTAAAATCACATTTTTTTTAAGGAGACGAAGATGTTGTACGATGTCACTATTGCGATGGTGGGTTACGAAACTGGGAGCCAGGTGATATCCCATGGCAGGAACATGCCAGGTGGTTCCCTTTCTGTAAATATTTAATCAAGATGAAAGGTAGAGAATATATAGAGGAAGTCAAACGTATAACTGAGGTAGTGTATTCATATCATTTACAATGTGGTAATTTCTATTATTTTGTTTTGACTTTTTGCAATTATAGAATATTAGTATAACGTTGAACGTTAATTTGAATGATAGTGAACATTAATGAATGTGTATGGTGCTCGTACAACAGATATTGGAAAAGAAATGATTTTCAAACTTATCAATTTTCTAATCAATATCGATCCACCAATTAAAATTTAGAATCCCCGAAAAATTGAATCATTTGACTGCTGTTTTAATTATATCAAACACGATAAACGATAATATTAGATGAGGAAATGTTACTAACTTGACCATTTATGGGACTGCTTTGGGTTTTTGTTTTCAACATAAATAGGCTTATATATATATATGCAAACTTTCAATTGTATATTTTCGCTTTACGTAATAAGATGCCATTAACTTTCTTGTGTGTTTATAGGAACGACAGCGTTCAGAAAGCACAGTCAGCACTGCTACTCATTTATCATCATTACCAGGTAAAATTCTACTACAAAAGCCACTACTACGTTTTTGTTTATTTAGTTGAATTGTTTATTATTGTTGCTTAATTTTTCACTCCGTAGGTTACACTTTCAACATATTTAATGAAAACTGTTCAAGCTTGCACTGTTGTATTTATCTGTCTATTGTTTAAGACTATGTGTCGACTTCCTAATGCCTTATGGATATTGTTGTTGTAAATTTATTGTTTCAATACCATATCATGGTAAAACTTTACAACCTTCTCACTATAATTTCTATAAAGACTTGAACAATATCAAACTAAATTAAAAACCAATTGTTCAGAGAACAATTGAAGGTCTTTCCACCCGAAAGGATATCTTTTGATACGAAAATATTAAAATCCAGTTTAAAATGTCATTTCTATTGTCAAATGATAGCTTATTGTATGCTGATTTAAAAATATATGGTTTCTATACACTTTTGTTTGAAATAAGGAATATAGTTTGTTACTTCCGGTCTGAAAAATGTCACTTCCGGTATTATTTGATAGTTTACTTGATTTTGATTCCAAAATTATATATAGTTCTATGTTCATGACGTTAAAATACTAAATCCCTGGGATGTGTTTTAGTTGATTTTAGTCTCTGATGCTTGATTTTTTATTATTAATTGTTTTTTGCTTTTAACTAGTGTGAGTAACTGCGAGTACTCTCAAATCGTACTTTCTTGTTAATTCGACCTGTTGATACTATTTGTAATACTTTTTTGTTATTTTATATTAATATGGATCTTGTCTGTATACCAGCTTTGATTATTTGGAATATCTACTAATTTTCACTTCTTCATAATACATTTGTATGAACATCAAGATTATTCTCTTTAAATCTGTACAGGGAAGTTTTATTGTTGATATTCACCCCTTATGTATCTAGTGTTAAACTAGGTATTTATATGACAGACCTTTCTTGGTATTCCTAATTATTGGAAGATTTTATATAGACAGAAGTAGTATACCTAAAACGACAAAGTTATTTTTCATTTACCTGTATATATTATGAAAACCGGTTTTTCAAAAGTGATTATTTTCTAAGGGTTAAATATTTCGCGGTGGTGTCTTGCCATGGCTTTGTTTGGACTTGTTTGTTTGCTTTTGGCCTTGAATGTTTGTCCCTAATATTTTATTAACTATGTATTTACTTTCAGGTATCACAGATCGAATTTATTCGTTCATAGTGTGTTAATTTACATTTTTTGATTGAGTTAAGCCTTCCAATTGATATTTTATCGTGTGTTTTTCTATGTTGGGATGTTATACTATTGTTTCAGAAAAAGGGAGAAGGTTTGGTACCATTAAAACGTTTAATCCCGCTGCAAATGTTTGCACCTGTCCTAAGTCAGGAATCTGATGTACAGTAGTTGTCGTTTGTTTATGTAATTTATACGTGTTTCTCATTTTTTATATAGACTAGACCGTTGGTTTTCCCGTTTGAATGGTTTTACACTAGTAATTTTGGGGCCCTTTATAGCTTGTTGTTCGGTGTGAGCCAAGGCTCCGGTTGAAGGCCGTACATTGACCTATAATGGTTTACTTTTATAAATTGTTATTTGGATGGAGAGTTGTCTCATTGGCACTCACACCACATCTTCTTATATCTATATACTTTTACATTAAATAAGCACAAAAAATAGCTACTTCCGGTTCACACAAGGTCATTTCGGGTTGGAATTTTCAAGGTAATATGGCTTGCAACCAAATGCAAAAAGTCCCATGGCTTTATCATGTATAAATATGAAGTTAAAGCAAATGTTAAAATCTAGAACATCAAATTTAAATGTGACCTTGACCTCAATTTCAAGGTCATTAACCAAGGATCACAAATCAAAAGATCCTAGGTCTTTGATATATATGGTTAATGAATTATATCATCATACGGCTAATTTAAAATAAAAGAGGCGAAAAAATTCCCATTTAATGTTTACGTACCCTTTCAACTAAGATTTACGTGTTATGACATGTCGCAACTAACAATTCTGTAAAAATAGTTTGTCGATATCTTATAAGATTTCTGAAAATTAGAGATAACAAGCCAAAATCAAAATTTTGAACATGACCTTGACCTTTGACCTTGACCTGATTTTCATTTTTATGGACCAAGGACTTCAAATCAAAAGACCCTAGGCCTCTATCACTTATGGTTTTCCAGTTACAAATACATTTCACTTATATCAAATACAAAGGGGAAATAACTCTCATATGGAATCTCTATACGGCTTCGGTCAAAATTAAACGAAACTGAAGATATAACGAGCAATTTGGAAAAATAAATTTGTCGGTTTCTTATACGGTTGTGAAGTATTAGCAATAACAAGAAAAACAGTGTTCGGGGAGATAACTCTTATATCATATACCAAATATCTAAGCGACGTCTTGCGAAACAACCAAACAGAGAAGGAAAAAAAATTAGGCGGAAGAAAAAAAAATAATCATAACAAAATCAAAAGGTCTTTTCACGGAAAAGTGGAAAGACCTAATAATAATCAGAACAAAACCAATAGGTCTTTCCACGGAAAAGTGGAAAGACCTAATTATAACATAAGTTTATTTACAGTTTGATTTCGTTAATTTGTATTACATAACACATCCGTTGTGAATTACGTTGATGCTATTTTTATGTTGGTAAAATGTATTCCAAAATAATTATTTTGCAAACGATCAAATTGTCGCTGGAAAAGAGTTTTGTGAACTGAAAAGCATGTAATATATATATTTTTTTTATTTTAGTTGTTGTTGCTAGGGTAAAGTATAATAAAAGAATGTATGTGCTTGATGTCAGAAAACAATTAACCTTCTATTGAAAAATCTTTTTAGAAGACATCAGGGATCTTCAACCCATCAAAGAATTACAGGAAATGAAAATTGAAGACGAATTAATCAGATCTGCTGTTTCGGAATTCAGAAATAAAAAAGGTGGTACTTACTGTTCCGTAAACGGTTTTTGTTATATTTACTTCTTTATTATCCAGTATATGTGATTAATATCAGGATCAGATTGATGAAATGCAAATATTTGATACAGGGATACAAAATATAATTGTTACAAATAAAATATTTAATATTTAAATAAGACAATATAAAAAGAAGACGTGGTATGATTTCCAAATAAGACAACTTTCCACAAGAGACCAAATGACACAGACACCTATAGCTCACTGTACGACCTTCAAGAATGAGCAAAGTCCATACCGCAAAGGCAGCTTTAAAAGGCCCCGAAATGACAAATGTAAAACAATTCAAATGAAAAACACAACGGCATAATTTATGCACAAAATAGTGATCGAAAAACATATATGTAACATAGCAACAAATGACTACCACTGAATTACAGGCCCCTGACTTGGGACAGGCACATACAGAATATGGCTGGTTAAACTAGTTTGAAGGCGCCAACCCTCTCTTAACTTGGGACAGTGGTGTAACAGTACAACATAAGAACAAACTTAACTCATCAGATGGATACAAATTTGTTGTCTCTTTGGCATATTCCCCTTTTCCATTCTCAATTTTAAATAAACAATACATTTTAACAAAAACAACACAGAGTTGACGTGGCCGGGTACTTATATATCCCCACAACAAAAAGACACTATACACAGATCTGAGAGAGCTACCAGTTAATGAATGAATGTTAACGAATTGAGCAACATATTATGAACAATAATATGCATTTAAACGATTATGTGTACGTAGCAAGAGTTTTTGTCCGTTATTGTCTATAAGGTTTAGTTTCTTGCTTTAACTTACCTGTGTGTTATTGCATTATATGTCGATAATTAAGATAACTTTGAATACTTCTTTTAAGACTAGTTATCCAGATAGCAATCGGAAGGAGGTTTTATGCGGTCGATAACATTATAATCCTCCACTACTTGTGCGCCTGTAGAGTATTTGAATCATTTGTTTCACCATGGAAGAATTATATTGTCAATATATCACTTCCCTGGTTACATGTTGTTGTTTACCTTTATACGTTTATTGCAGAGGGAGTGATGGGTAAGTGTTATAATGTATAACTTACAGTTTTTGACAATTCTTTTATGTATGATATAGTATAAGATACTACATCTTTGAACTTAAGTTTTGATCTTCTTGAAGGACACACTAATTTCACTACTGCTGAGTTAATAACGTTGATATTTGAAGGAAAAGAACAGCAACAACCAAAACAAAGCCCATTTGCAGGTATGTAAACAATTATTTAAACTCCAATTTAGTTGTCGAAAAATTATGATGTTCCTATGGAAGATACATTGTTATAGATATACATATACATAGAGAGATTTTTCCCATGTATACAGCGGGCTACAATATATCTCCGCTCTCGACAGTCACATGTTAAAATTGAAAACGCAAAACTTGTTGACCGTTGTTATATTTATGATTATCGTTATTTTACGAAATTTACCTTTGATCTTACTGAATGATAATTTCCTTTCTCAGCGGAGTCGAGTGATATGAAAATTATCGCTAAAAAACTAAGGGAGCACGTGTGTTGTCAATGAAATTAACAACGTCTTCATAGGTAAAATAGCTATAAACAGATTATCATTGGTCATCTCAACTCGATTGCTTTTCTCACTTTCGCCGTACCGGCTCAAGCGAGAAAATCAATCTCGTTGAGATGACCATCGATAATCTATAATTATCTTTTTAGAGTGCAGAAGTAGCGTATCATACTCAATGCAGTAGTAGAATGTGTTTCTCATCTGAAATTTTTTTGTAAAAGAAAATTTGACATCATGATAATATTTCGACCAGTTGAAAGCTGGATCACACGCACCACATGTTGATTATAAAAATATTATCAACTGTTTGAGGACAGTATAATAATAAGTCGGTAAATAATAAGAGGAATGATTTTACAATATTTTTACGGGAATGATACATTTATTTGTCTAATTTTCATACTTATAAGTCGGAACCATGTATTATGTAATGTTTTTCAGTTGCAAAAGGTTTTTTATACAGGTAATACGGTGATACATAGTCTTATCTTTGGTTTTTGTTAGTTTATTTACTGTAGGGTTAAGCACGTTTTTTTTTTTTCTTTACTTCATTGATGTGCAAACGGTGGTGACTTACTCACAAATTAAAACAAAAGTCCGAAGAAACAACAGAACCACATGCATGGATATCACGCATTAATTTATCACAATGACAAATTTTTTACATACATGTAGGTAACGAAAGTATTTCCGAAAACATGTTTAATCGAAGTGTAAACTAAGGGGAAAACGTCTAACTGTCTAATCGCCTTAAAAATATTCAAACTATAAAATAATTATGAACCATTGTTCTTGTTTTCGGTTCATTTCCTTTCCAAATTTTTTTTTTTTTTTGACTTTTGGATTTATGGATTTTCGTTACTCTTTTACTTTTTACATGCGTATAATAATTCCGATAAACGTCAGTGAGACAACCACCCCAAAACACAAATATCCATAACGTTTTGAAACTCATAGAGAAAATATGAATTATGCACAATAAGTGATTACTCTACTCAATTGTATTAGATAAGTACAAATGAAATAATCAGATAAAGAAAATCAGTTTTTAAGTAATTACGAATTGACATGAAAATGTATAACATCGATGATCATGTCATAGTAGCGCATTATTAAAGTAAATTTCAAAAAGGTAAAAATAAATTATTCTACATCATAATGAACTTTACATTAACGGCTGTAAAGCTATATCATTAAGCTTCAAACAAGCTGATTATACCGAATAATTTGGGAATACATATTTAAATTTAAAAAAAAAGAGAAAGATATCATTCAAGTAAAATTTTCCAGCTATGTTAATTTAATCTGTTGTGTTCAATGTTCTCTCCTGGTTGCTCAATCTTTTGGTTCTGTATAGTGCTATTCTTTTTCTGTTCGTTCTTTTTTTAGTCCCCCACCGACAAAGTCGAAGGGGACTTTAGGTTTGCACTCTGTCCGTCTGTCTGTCTGTCTGTCCATCCGTCAGTCCGGCAAATCAGTTTTCCAGACTTTTTTTCTTCATGTTTGAAGATATTGATTTGATATTTGGTGTATTGTTTTATCATGACAAGTTACAGGTCAATTTCGATTTTCACGATTTTAGCTATTATCCTTGTTCAGTTAAAGCCCTTTCCCTAGAATTAAATTTTTGATGAAATACTTATTAAATACTAGATTTCTGTTCAAATGGAAATAACTCATGTTTTAACTTTCCCTAGAATTAAATTTTTGATGAAATACTTATTAAATACTAGATTTCTGTTCAAAGGGAAATAACTCATGTTTTAACTTTCCCTAGAATTAAATTTTTGATGAAATACTTATTAATTACTAGATTTCTGTTCAAAGCACTACAAACCAGTAAAAGTCTGAAATAGCCTATTTCTGTACTCGACTGTATTGATTTTTACTCGACCAGTCTGAATTGGTCTGAATTTTACTCGACATTACTCGACCCCAGTCTTAACCATACTCGACTGTACTGATTTGTACTTGACCCTTATCTTTGCCATTGAAAATAGTCTGAACTATTACTTGACCAGTCTGAAACAGTCTTAACCCATTCTCGACCTGTATGGACCTATTTTTTTTTTCAGTCTAAACCATACTCGACCAAAGGTCTGAACAATACTCGACCAGTCTGAACCATACTTGATCAAATAACCTCTACTTTTTCTAAATTTTAACTGTTAAAATAAATTTCTTTTTAACTGACATGACAACAGCCACAATAAAATAAATATATATTATAAAAACAGATTTTTACATTCTTACATGATTCTCAGATTTATCAAATAGGGATAGTTAAATCAAATTATCTTATGTAATAATTTAATTATATTAATTTTAAAATTTTAGAGTTTTGTTAAAAAGATTTTCTTTACCTAAAACCACACCTATACTGAGGGTAATTAAACCTTATTAAGGTGCTTTTATTTGGCATGGTTTTTTTTAAATTAATTTTCCTAAATTCCTAAATAAAAACTACATAGGTTTCATGGTTACATACAAAAATGTACAATAGTTTTATAATTATCTTTTAATGAGGTAACAACAGCCAACAAAATCACTGAAATTGTTTTACCTTATTTTAGAAATATATCTATTATTATAATTTGGGATATATTATATATATCAGAAAGGGATAAAAATTAAAGAAATTATTAAAATTGTTCTTCTGATTAGTGGTGAAGTATAAAGTAATACCTCCTGCTTAGGGCAAACTCATTTAAAAGATCACAACCTGGTCAGATAGTATTAAATTCTAAATAACATTCATTCAAAATTGCAACATCCTGTGAAACTTAAATCACAAGGCCTTTTGAATTCACTAGATAAGTAATACACAAGTTTAAGAAAAATAGGGCTTTCTTTTTACCTGTAAAACATACATGTACTGAGGTAATTAAACCTTATTAAAGTGCTTCTTGTATGCCATGTCTTTAATTTTGACAAAATTATTTAAATTTAATTGAAATAAACTTTTACTGTAACTTTGGAACACATTTCCTTTTTAAAAGTTTATCACAGGATTACTATGGAAGTTCTATTATCATGATTATATTAAATTCTTGGTTTAACAAAACAAAGGTGTCATTTTTAAATTTATCAAGTTGCTTTATATGCTATTTTATATATATTTTAATAAAAAAATGTTCACTGCATTATTAACTTAACTCAACTGACACCATAAATCTATATACTATGCTTAAGTTAATGGTGAAAATTGTTCAGTAACCATAAAATATATCTGAAACATTCAAAATTTTGAATAACATTGAAAATATTCAGTTTTGAGATTATTTTTCAGCTTGTTTTATTTTTATTTTAAAGGTGATATATATGTATGTTTATAAGTGTTGATGAATATGGTGTTGAACTTATATTATGTTTATTGTGAAATTTTGGTTTCAATGCTATATTGAATACATATTTAATTTCAAATTGTTGTTCAAATTTCTAGCCAGGGGAAATAGCTGTTGTTAAAAACAGTTCCTAAATTGATGAAATACAATAGATAGATACAAAAAATAGGTCTAGATTGGTTAAGACTTCGTCGATTATGGTTCAGACTAGGTCGAGTATGGTTCAGACTAGGTCTAGCATGGTTCAGACTAGGTCGAGCATGGTTCAGACGCGTATATAATGGTTAAATACTGGTCGAGTACAAGTTCAGACTGTTAAGTATGGTTCAGACTACAGTCGAGTATTATCAAGTAAATTTCAGACCAATTCAGACTGGTCGAGTATAATCAGTACAGTCGAGTACAGATATAGGCCATTTCAGACTTTTACTGGTTTGTAGTGAAGGGAAATAACTCATTTTTTAAAAGATTTGTAAAAGACATTGTTTGAATAATTTAGTGGTAGGTTTGTTTGTTATTTTATGTAGTTTATACCATGACAAGTTATAGATCAAGTTAGAATTTCGTTCCATTACAGTGAATTTTTAACCGGTAGGGGACTATGTATTGCCATGCAATACTCACAGAATGCTTGTTTTTTTTTTTGTCATTATGTTGTCTGTCTTTCTTCGATGGTTAACTTTTCATTGCGCTTTCGATATTCTATTTATACATGACAGTGATCCCCTGACAAATTATATTGGAAACAGTGAAGTGGATTTTATCGAATAGATTTATAATATATGTAGCGTGTGGGTGTCATCTTGAGAACGTTTGTTCATTGATTAGTCTTGGTGAAAACTCATTTGTATTGGTTGATTCATAAGCTAATGTTGATTTGTTTCACAGCAAGTAGTATTGTCCAGAAAGAAAACGAAGAGGAAAAAGGTAATTATGCCACAAGTTTCTTTGGAAACAAGCAGTAGGAAAGCATTAGTTTAGAATACATAATTTAAACCTAGTCTACATATCAGTATTTTTTTAAGCATATGATAAATATTCAAACTATAAAATATAAATTAAAAGAGTTTTAAGCGTGCTTAAAATCAAATTTGATATCGTTAAGATATGACGTGTTTCGCAAAAATGCACATGTTTTATAGCTACCACGAAAACGCATATATTGTATGGCAATCTGCTGAAGGCTGCTTGCAACCCTGTAGTCGTTTACATATCCCTTTTCTTGAATTTTTTAAAGTGGTCTCATAAGGTAATCACATCACATTTCCTTTTTCATTTATGTCAGCAGAATAACGTGACGAAAATTCTTCCACGATGACCGTAAAAAGTAAAATCACAAAAATACTGAACTACGAGGAAAATTCAAAACGAAAAGTCCCTAATCAAATGGCAAAATCAAAAGCTCAAACGCATGGATAACAACTTTCATATTCCTGACATGGTACAGGCATTAGATTAAGATAACGTTTTTTAAGTTACGTTGTGTTGTTGCCTTCTGTAATTAATGTGGAATAAACTTTTTTCGATTTCATCATTAAACCACGGAGAGAAATTTAACCATCTTTCACGGAATAATTCTTTACCACTTTAACCTAGAATTCTAAGATAATTGAATCACAGTTATTTAGATTATAAGTGAGTATATCAATTTTCTCAACAGATCCCCAGAAAATAAAGGAGACAAACAGACAACTTAAAGAGAAAATGAAATGTATTCGATGTAGAACCAATGATATTTGTATGCTGTTTGTTAACTGTGGACATCGACAAACCTGTGAGGAGTGTGCTGACCTTATGGACTTCTGTCCAATTTGTGATACACGGATAAAGAAAAGATTAAAAACATTTCTGTCATGATGAAAGTATGAGAGGAACAACAATGTATTGAGGAATTGAGAAACACACATATTTTGATTGTTTTACCTTTTATTTTATTATTTTAGATTGCCTCTTTGGTGTCTTCTATTTTTTCTTATATCTGATCATACTTCACGTAATTCCATTCTTGTAAAAATTACTTAAAGATTTCTTTCTGTCACAGTAATAGAAAATGAAAATGTATAAGCACCTTCATAGTGACATTCAATATCTAACAATAATAAATTAATCCTTTAAATGTATTCATAAAAATAAGATGTTACAACTAAACAATATCGTAGAATTCATAGCAAAGTACCTTGCAAATATTTACAGCTAGAACCATTAATAAGCAAAATAGTTTAGAAGCGTATTCCAATCGTATACCAAAATTATATAACTAATGTGTGTCAGTCCCGGTATGTATACAGACAAGCATGGCAGAAAAGTAATCAGAAAAAGAGCAGCCTTATACATATAATATCTACGGGATTTTACCTTTATGGGTTATAAACCATTACCGCATAATTTCTATGTATTCAATCAATTTGTTCGTTGGTTTTGTGACACTATTGCATGCACTTATATAGACATATGATTGTATAATACCAATAGTTATCGTCAAGGGAATGAGAATTTGATTTTACGGAGGGGGCAGGAGGACTTTGAAAATTAATAAACTTGCATTGGCCTAATAACAACTGAAAATATATAATCTTGACCAAAGCAGAATAATATTATACAACATAAATTTTCAGGAAACAATTGGGTACAAGAGTGAAAATAAATTTTCAGAAAATAAAGCATATATATGGAATATTCAATCTACAAAAGGATCTAAGCCACCCTGAATACAAAACCGTCGTCCCCATAGTCTGTGAAGGGATGTTAAACAATGTAATCTGGAGTGATTACAATTTATTGTTATAATATTTAATTGTCGTAGTGAGTAATTTTGATACGAAATGATACATTGTAGCTATGAATATAAATGTGCAAACTATTGGAAATATTTTGCTACACGAACTAGCATCGTTAGACGTGCGGTATCCTCGTAATTAACATGAATTATTTCGATTTTTATAGGACAAATTCGGTAATTTTGTTAACCGTGAAAGCCCTATACACACGATACTGTTTTGGCTGTTTCGTTTTACCCCATATCTCGATATTATTTAGTAATATTATATAATTCAATACTAAATTTAAAATAATCTCATTTTTCACCTGTATATATTCTTTTACTGTAATTTAATTGCATTCTGAGGCCACAAGAAGCTTTAAAACGCCCGGTGTTTACATTTGTTTTTTTTAAACATAATTATGACATCACCTTATAGTTGTCATACAGAGACGATAACGTAATTTCGACGATTTTCGTTGTATGAAATTTTACCACGAAAAATAAATTGAAATGAACTGATTTGTTTATTTTGCTTTAAAATAGAGATAACTAAATTGTATCTGAATCATGGCCTACATATACTGTGGGTTCTGATGCTGAAATTTGAGAATACCTGGTATAATTATGTTGGGCGTAACACGGAACAGCCAGTTTTGTGTATGTATGCGCATGCGCTTAAAGTATATATACTGTGATTATACTGGTTGAGGATATACAGGTCGTCATTTTAGAATGTAAAATCATTTCATGTAAAAGAGCAACCAGACATTTTTTGTATGACTTTTTAGATTAGTTTATTTTTACTTAAGGGAATATCAGGGTTTTCTTTCTTCACCAATGATTCCAAATATTTATTCATTCTCTACTTTAATGTCAAAACGGTCACTTACTGCTTGTATATCAAGTGTGTATATACTTTTCGATTTGTTTTCATTTCACACAGTCTCATTATATCACGCTATAGATCAACATAGTTTGTTGTTTCCACCTTAATGTTTTATATATTTTTAAATGAATACTTTTCATTATTCGAATCTTTGAACAAATTAATAACTGTTCTTATTTGCATACATATTACTGGCGTACATACTATTCGATCCACAGGTATACGGACTGTGATACTCTTGTGTGATATAAATGCATAGTTTCACCAATTGTGAACATGGTGAACAAAAATAGCTACAAGTATTTATTCCATAAAATATCCCGTAAGAAGATACAAGAAATATGTATTTCTAAAATTTACAGAACCAATATCCAGCGATTTTCGAGTAAAGTGCTGAAAACACTGATAACAAATCATAAAGCAGCACTTTGGTCGAAGAGCGGGATAGGATGGAAAATCGTAATACTTGAGATCAGCGGCCAACGTCATACATCTTGATGACTAGAGTGTTTGAGATATTAGTGCCTGGCATTAGGGATCGTGTGACAGTTGGCCGCTGATTGCACTATTTGATGTTTCATCGAGTTTACAGACATTGGAGACTTACGACAACACAAAAATATGATCACCAGGAACAGGGATGACTAGATCGCTAGATACCCATAACGTAAACATAAAATATGATTGATTTTTATACGACCGCAAAAAAATTTTGCGGTCGTATATTGGTATGACGTTGCGTTGTCGTCGTCGTCGTCGTCGTTGTTGTTGTCGTCGTCGTCGTCGTCGTCGTCCGAAGACACATTGGTTTTCGCACTCTAACTTTAGTTTAAGTGAATGGATCTCTATGAAATTTTGCCATAAGGTTCAATACCACAAAAGGAAGGTTGGGATTGATTTTGGGGGTTATGGTACCAACAGTTAAGGAATTAGGGGCCAAAAATAAGCATTTTTGTAACTTCCAGACATAACTTGTGTGTTAGTGTATGGATCTCTCTGACATTGTACTACAAGGGAATGCTGGGATTGATTTTGGGGGTAACTGCCTCAAAATTTTGGGAATCAGGGGCCAAAAAAGGGGCAAAAAACAAGCATTTTTCTAGTTTCATGACAATAACTTGTGTGTAAGTGTATGGATCTTTCTGAAATTGTACTACACGGTTCCATATCACAAAGGGAAAGCTGGAATTGAGTTTGGGGATAATTGCCCAAAACGTTTAGGAATAAGGGGCCAAAAAAGCATTTTTCTAGTTTCCAGACAATATCTTGTGTTCAAGTGTATGGATCTCTCTGAAATTTTACTGCAAGGTACCATACCACAAAGGAAAGGCTGGGATTGATTTTGGGGGTAATTGCCTCAAAATTTTAGGAATTAGGGGCCAAAAGGGGAAAAAAACAAGCATTTTTCTAGTTTCAGGACAATAACTTGTGTGTAAGTGTATGGATCTTTATGAAATTGTACTACAAGGTTCCATATCACAAAGGGAAAGCTGGGTTTGAGTTTGGGGGTAATTGCCTTAAACGTTTAGGAATTTGGGGCCAAAAAGGGGCAAAAACAAACATTTTCTAGTTTCCAGACAATAACTTGTGTTCAAGTGTACGGATCTCTCTGAAATTGTACTGCAAGGTACCATACCACAAAGGGAAGGCTGGGATTGAGTTTGGGGGTGATGAATCATAAGGGAGTTCAAAAAATTTGAGGGGGGATTTTTTTTTTTTTTTCTTTAAAATTTTCCATTTTAAATTGGTTATTTCTAATTTATATATAAAAGCAAATAATAATGATATGGTTTGAATAGGTAAATTAAAAATTTTTAATTTCTTAGACCACATTCATTCTGTGTCAGAAACCTATGCTGTGTCAAATATTTAATCACAATCCAAATTCAGTGCTGTATCAAGCTTGAATGTTACGTCCATACTTGCCCCAACTGTTCAGGGTTCGACCTCTGCGGTCGTATCAAGCTTCGCCCAGCGGAGCATTTTATTAATGTCAATGCTGAAGCAAAAGCCATTTAGTAGGTTGTTCAAAATTGTGCTTATAGCATATAACAAACCATCCATATTTATGAAATATGTCCAATTCACATTAATGAGAACCCAACCAGGTAAATAAAATCACGAGTAATTAGTAGTACCCATATGCATAGCTTATATAATACCTAATTAGAAAGTCTTTGTATTTTTCAAATTTTCTATTTGTTATAATTGGTTTTGTTTTCTGTATTATTTCATCAATGCATTATTTTTGTTCACTAATTGCATGTTATTTGTTTTTATTATTAATAATTATTCACCTTTCCAAATTTCGCTTCTAATGTCAAATGTTTATTTATGAATACCGTACTGACAATTCCAGTGATTTGTGGACAGTTTCCTTTAAGATTATGAATTAGCCTGTTGTGTTGTAACTAAAAAGTTTTAACAATATACTGCTAAATCGACAAAAATATCAAGTATTAATATCAAACTGCAAATGAAGAGCATCTCTAAAGGTTATTTTCCCGTAGGACAATGAATCAAATTTCCAACCAATGTGTTTACTAAGGCGTTGACATTACTGAAATACTCTTTCATCAATAAAATTGAAACAAAAATACCATACAGACAACTTATAGCTGAAAACGGATTTTAAAACCAATAATAATCTCATGCATCTGTTTTACGACAAGATGCGGATTCAAGATTTAAAAAAAAAGCTGAAACTTGGCACACCATCACCCCGTGAACCCGCTTCTGATAACTTTATAAATATATTTACTGTTATTCGTCCAATATATGCGAGAAATGATTTAGGAATGTAGAGTTACCAGATACTGGTTTTAGCAATACCTGTTCTAATGAATTTAATGGTTAGATGATGAACTTTTAAAATTCTATATTGAAATCAATTGACGAAAGTATTTTTATTGTAAGAGTTGTTCAATGTACAACTCCTTTTTTTTTTAGAGGAAAGCACTCAAGTGACATAACGATAAACATTATACACTGGACTTTAGAAGTGAATTTGGATATAATACATATGTTAGGGAATGCAACTTGTATGTTGCCTACAGAAAAAAAAAACGATTAACAGTGTATGTAATGTGCGAATCCTAAAATGTCATTTTTACTGTATCCGTGATGAATTTCTGATGTAGAACGATAAATAAACAGACGACAAATCCAAGATTTTAAAATAAAATAAGAAATAATATATAATGTGTACTGTTTTTATAAATTCATGCTATAGGTATGAGATGCGGACGGGTTTTCATCGCGCCTAGAGCCATCCAGGTGCAAAATTGATACACAAATAGATAAATATTAAGAATAGTTCACGAACAGAGCGTCCACGAGATTTAAAAGTAGCAGTTAAGTTTCATTTGCAGAATAATGTACCTGTTAACATAATTATTGATGTTGTTTAACTTAAAACAGTTTTTGTTATTCAGCTTGTTGATATCAAATGAAATTCCACTATGCTGTTTTCGTTATGCGATTCATGTTTACTGTCGAATAATGATACTAGACTTTCATTTTCACTGTAGGGCGATTCATTTCTATTGTATATGCGATGCATTTTCATAGAAGGAAATTAATTAACTTGCATTATATAAAGTCTTAATTCAGCCGACTCAGTAATAAAATTTATGAAGTCAGAAGGATTGATTATATATGCATACTTAGTGAGTGAAAGTCTGAGGTAATATATCAATAAATTCCTTAAACATGGTATTTATTGCTAATGTAGTCAATTCTATTTTCTCAAATAATTTGTCCTGATCTAGATGTAGGATAAAATTTATTCTTTCCTATGACACGTCATCATTAAATACATATATCTTGGACAGTTAAGCCAATCCACGTCACCGGAAAAGCAAAGTTTCTGTTTCGGTCTAAATCTACATCGCATACTAATAAATTAAACGTCATTAGAGCTAATTTCCTAATGCTTGTAGTTAAAAGGTGTGGTTGGCCTTGATTGTGTAAATGTTGCCTCAGCATTGTCATTAAGATTGAGCAAACGTTTATACAAACAAAGCAAGCAAGCCAACCAAACCCTTAAACTACAAGCGTTAGGATAATAGCTCCAAAGGATGCATTTGAGATAGCAAAGAGCATTCACAAAACGATCTTCATTTCACGATTGAATGAGTGGAAACGTTTTCATATTGCACAAACAAGTGACGCTTGGATGACTGGATAATTGATATTGATCATGCCATTGTGTATAAATCTTATACAGTAAAGAAGGTACGAGCAACAGTCGAGTCACCTTGAATATGCTTGAATTTCTTATAAGTCGGTGTTACAAATAAGCCAATACGCAATTGTGAGAATACAAAGAAATATTGAAAACAGTTTATTGTTACATGTTTAAATGGTTCTATACCACGGGGTATAACCGCCGTACAGTTGATTTCGGACGTTAATCGCTACATCGCGAAGCAATGTTGGTAGATATACCGTTCTTATATTTACACCAAAGACTACTTGACTAACTGTTAAGTTAAGTATTCAATGTTTATAAAACAAAGTTTACTGCTCCTGGCAGCATTGTATATCATTTATATTACATGAACACCATGTGACTATTTTAAATAGACAGGTCTATGAATTACATGTAAACAGCGCGAAACAAACACTGTGTGTAACTCAAACTTGATTAAACTACAAATAGAGCATAGTTGGTTGGCTCTTTTACTAAATGCGACCGTGTATTTTGTGCTTTGTTGTTGTTGAAATACATAATACGAATGAGTCTGAGAAATCCGTTGTTTTAATTTTATTTGAAGACATTTACTTGAAAAAACTGACCTCAGAATTTTGACACTGTACGATTCATTCTCTTTGTAGTTTGTTTTCTTTCTTTAGTACCGTTCGTTGTACATTCTTGTACTGTTTGTTGTACAAAAGCCTATCAATACGGTAGAAATATGTATGACACGGCGTGACAAATGTTCAAAGCTTTTTTAAGCGAGTTATAAAACTTTTCAGAGAAAGTTCGTCGTAGAAAAACGTTAATTCATGGATGTTCTGCTCCAGTAAATTTTCGGATCCATGACAAGCTTATAGCAAACTTACCAACAATATTTGAAAATCCATGATATGAACGTGGTTGTATATTCAAGTAAGCATCTACGACTAGCTTGCATTTCAAATTGTAAATATCATCAATATTAAAGTCATTTGGAAACTATTTTCAGTTGTTGTATGTCGAATAATCATATAAAACGACAATGAAAATTCATGCACTTCCAAAAATTCCACATCAGAAATGATTGCACTTACAGTGATAATTCATCGCATCTATAGTTAAAATGAATCGCATTCAGTAATCAATATTATGGATTCTGCTGCTTAAATAACACTTTTTTTTGACTTTCATCTTGTTATTATACATTAAAAAGTTATATTCTAATGAAATTCTGTTAAAGCATACATTCAAATCTATTATTTTGTATAACCTATAATGGTTTACATTTATAAATTTTGACTTGGATGGAGAGTTGTCTCATTGGCACTCATACCACATCTTCTTATATCTATAAACGCAGTGTTTCCCATCATCCTTTATTCTACAATAGACATACTCGCATACAACAGTGAAAATGAACTAACTGGATTCGCACTTTATATACACTGATTAATATAATCTTGAAACGGACAACAAATGTAGATCATAGACCATTATGTTACATATGCGGGAGGTATCATGATTCTCTACTTTGTACTATACTGCGATCCTTTTTCATCTTTTCAGTATTTACATATATATATCACTTCCATATAAACAATGTATGCATATATATCAAAGGCAATTTCAATTAAATTGTTTTGTGCGCTTTCAAATTAATAGCATTTATCTGTATATAAAACATCTACTGTGGTTTACTTTGATTTTTGTATTGGTGTTAGTTTTCCTTGTATTTTATAAAATATAAGCAGAGACATATATATGTATATATGTCTCTGATATAAGTAATCTAGTTTTTAAAAATTATAACTTCATATATTTTTTGATGATTATCCTATACTATAGTAGTTATTTTCATGTAAGTCCATTGTACAGTGCTACTTTTTCTATTTAAATGGTATGATGTTACTGTCCTAGTGTGTTTTGGTATTATTTCTTATGTAGATAGATGACTGTCAAACGTACTTTTGCAAATTTTGCTTTTAGTACTGCTCTCTAATGTCGTTATATGTGTATTAATGCAATGGGTTTGACCAAGGTTACAGTCATTTTGCCATTCCATTTAATATCTATAAAGGGAGCGGGTAGATGGTAACTTAAACAAAGACCCTCTAAGAAAGTTTCTAGGCAAATATCAAGCCCTCAGTTGTCAGGTTTTAACTCATATTGTGCCATCAACCATTCAGTTTTACATATTTAGACAAGAAAAAACCCATCAGAATAAAAAAGGGTACCCCTGAAATATATGATGATCTAATCTGTACCCATAAGAAATGACTTAAAAAAAAAAACCAATTCCACCCCACCTTTTTCAGATATTAATGGAATGGTCCAAATTTGTATCTGAAATTACAGTAATATTGTTTTTATTTGTGTTGTAATAAATTCTGTAAAGCAAATAACTTTTGCCCTTTTTTTTCTTGGATTGTGATTCAAATAACAGATAAAACTGACGTTGACTGGAGCTAAGACTGCTACAACAGTAGCCTAGAGGTTGGAGTAAAAAGTAAAATCACAAAAATACTGAACTCCGAGAAAAATTCAAAACAGAAAGTCCTTAATCAAATGGCAAAATCAAAAGATAAAACACATCAAACGAATGGATAACAACTGTCATATTCCTGACTTGGTACAGACATTTTCATATGTAGAAAATGGTGGATTGAACCTGGTTTTATAGCTATCTAAACCTCTCACTTGAGGTAAATGTATTTTGGATTTTGATAAAATCTTGTTTGCATTTATTACTCCTTGACATGTACCTAAATACTGAATAAATATGTATATTTAGCACTATAACTTCCAGAGATACTGGTCCAGTTCCAGTTTCCGGCATCATGAATTTAGTTTTTCTTGAAAATTGTCCAACAGAAACTCTCTTGCGAAGTATAAGGGTTTAGATAGGGTTTACAGAATAGAGAATAATGGGCAAAAAGACAAATAAAGGGCCAAAAAATAAAAAAGATACACATACAAACAAAAATCAAATTAAAAAAATTAATTGGGTGCTCAATTACAAAGAATAGTGGACAAAATAAATAAAGAACAACCAACTATGGTATAAAATATTAAAGAATAAAGAAATGAAAGACCCCATCCTCTCTTAATTATTGTTGCAAATGAAGGGTTACTAAAAATTAGGTTAGTACCAAAGACTTGACAAAGCGAGTAAAGAGAGTGGCATATTTTACAGGTCAGTGTAAAAGTATACTGATGACTGTCAAAGTCCATTTTGGAGAAAAATATCAAAACATTATAATTAATATAAGGCTGTGTTCACACCAAACGTCATGTACAGTAAACTCGTTTACAATTAGTTAAATGTAATGTACACTGGTTTCACATTAAATTTGTTGACATCTATACACCTGGTTTGTTTACCTGTACATAAGATTTGTTCACACTTGTAAACTATATGTCATTTAAACGAAATTACATAGAATCGAATTCAAATTTCTTCTTTTCTAGCAGTTATGAAACCCATTTTGAGGATTTGCAGTTCTTTAAAGGTACTAAATATGTCTCAATAACAAACACTAAGGCTACACAGCGTGCTCAGGGAGCAACCATTTAACTTCAGAAGAGGGGAGGGGGTAATGATTTTTTGTCCGAGTCAGAAATTTATTTTCAACGCTATCAATATTTTTTTCTTCTTCAATATTTAACCCTATAAGGTATGGGGAGTATGGGGAAATTCTGGATTCAGAATATTTTTTTGATATTCTGAAAGTGAAAAAGGAAACATAGAATTATACAATTATAGGATATATTAATTTGAACCAAGAGCAATGCACCAATACTACCATGCAGATAATTCTTAACAACTACATACTAGCCAAGCAATATAATTTACTGCACACTCTTTTTATACGACCGCAAAAAAATTTTGCGGTTGTATATTGGTATGACGTTGGCGTCGTCGTCGTCGTCGTCCGAAGACACATTGGTTTTCGCACTCTAACTTTAGTTTAAGTGAATGGATCTCTATGAAATTTTACCATAAGGTTCAATACCACAAAAGGAAGGTTGGGATTGATTTTGGGGGTTATGGTACCAACAGTTAAGGAATTAGGGGCCAAAAATAAGCATTTTGGTAACTTCCTGACATAACTTGTGTGTTAGTGTATGGATCTCTCTGACATTGTACCACAAGGTTCCATATCACAAAGGGAATACTGGGATTGATTTTGGGGGTAATTGCCTCAAACTTTTAGGAATTAGGGGCCAAAAAAGGGGCAAAAAACAAGCATTTTTCTAGTTTCATGACAATAACTTGTGTGTAAGTGTATGGATCTTTCTGAAATTGTACTACAAGGTTCCATATCACAAAGGAAAAGGTGGAATTGAGTTTGGGGGTAATTGCCCAAAACGTTTAGGAATAAGGGGCCAAATATAAGTATTTTTCTAGTTTCCAGACAATTACTTGTGTTCAAGTGTATGGATCTCTCTGAAATTGTACTGCAAGGTACCATACCACAAAGGGAAGGCTGGGATTGATTTTGGGGGTAATTGCTTCAAAATTTTAGGAATGAGGGGCCAAAAAACAAGCATTTTTCTAGTTTCAGGACAATAACTTGTGTTTAAGTGTATGGATCTTTATGAAATTGTTCCACAAGGTTCCATGTCACAAAGGGAAAGCTTGGTTTGAGTTTGGGGGTAATTGCCCTAAACGTTTAGGAATTTGGGGCCAAAAGGAGTTTTGGTCCCAACAGTTTAGAAATTAGGGGCCAAAAGGGTCCAAAATTAAACTTTGTTTGATTTCATCGAAAATTGAACTATAGGGGTTCTTTGATATGCCCAATCTAACCGTGTATTTAGATTCTTAATTTTTGGTCCCGTTTTCAAATTGGTCTACATTAAGGTCCAAAGGGTCCAAAATTAAACTTAATTTGATTTTAACAAAAATTGAATTCTTGGGGTTCTTTGATATGCTGAATCTAAACATGTACTTAGTTTTTTTTATTATGGGCCCAGTTTTCAAGTTGGTCCAAATCGGGGTCCAAAATTATACTTTGTTTGATTTCAACAAAAATTGAATATATGGGGTTCTTTGATATGCTGAATCTAACCATGTATTTAGATTTTTGATATTCGGGCCCGGTTATCAAATTGGTCCACATTGAGGTTTAGAGGGTCCAAAATTGAACTTTATTTGATTTCATCAAAAATTGAATTCTTGGGGTTCTTTGATATGCTGAATCTAACCATGTATTTAGATTTTGGATATTGGAATACCACAAAGGGATGATAAGAATTGTCTTTGGGAGTTATGGCTCAAAGTGTTAAGGAATAAGGTGCAAAAAAGGGGGGAAAAGGGTTTGCAGGTTAATGGACAATTACTTAAGTACAAAACATAATTTAAAAGGCAGTGTAAGGTTGGTAATTGAAACTCATTTGAATATCTTACCTAAACTGCTTTTAAATTATTCATATTGGAAATTTGCCAATAACTTTAGTTTAATGAACTTCATTGGAAATTTGCCAATATAAAATATTGCTGATGAAGCTTTTTTGTTTATCTCACCTAAACTGCTTTTAAATTATGTATATTGGAAATTTGCCAAAAACTTAATTATTAAATTTCTGATTTATATATAAAAGCAAATAATAATGATAAGGCAAGAGATACACACCAAACAGGATGTGTAAATTAATATATTAAGTATTGTGCAATAGCAAGAAATTTTCAATTGCACAGTATTGCGCAATAGCAAGAAATCTTCAATTGCACAGTAATGCGCAATAGCAAGAAATCTTCAATTGCACAGTATTGCGCAATAGCAAGAAATTGATATTTGGGGCCGGTTATCAAATTGGTCCACATTGAGGTTTAAAGGGTCCAAAATTGAACTTTATTTGATTTCATCAAAAATTGAAATATTGGGGTTCTTTGATATGCCAAATCTAACCGTGTATTTAGATTCTTAATTTTTGGTCCCGTTTTCAAATTGGTCTACATTAAGGTCCAAAGGGTCCAAAATTAAACTTAGTTTGATTTTAACAAAAATTGAATTCTTGGGGTTCTTTGATATGCTGAATCTAAACATGTACTAAGTTTTTTTGATTTTGGGCCCAGTTTTCAAGTTGGTCCAAATCGGGGTCCAAAATTAAACTGTTTGATTTCAACAAAAATTGAATATATGGGGTTCTTTTTCTAGTTTCCAGACAATAACTTGTGTTCAAGTGTATGGATCTCTCTGAAATTGTACTGCAAGGTACCATACCACAAAGGGAAGGCTGGGGTTGAGTTTGGGGGTGATGAATCATAAGGGGGTTCAAAAAATTTGGAGGGGGGGGATTTTTTTTTTTTTTTTTCTTTTAAAATTTTCCATTTTAAGTTGGTTATTTCTGATTTATATTTAAAGCAAATAATAATGATATGGTAGGAGATACACACCAAACAGGATGTGTAAATTATTATATAATAAGTATTGTGCAATAGCAAGAAATTTTCAATTGCACAGTATTGCACAATAGCAAGAAATGAATGGTGTTGTCTGTTTGAATTGACTTTAGTTATAAGTCTGTTTGAATTGACGTTAGGCATACATCTGTTTGAATTGACTTTAGGCTTCATCTGTTTAAATTGACTTTAGTTATAAGTCTGTTTGAATTGACTTTAGTTATAAGTCTGTTTGAATTGACTTTAGGCATACGTCTGTTTGAATTGACTTTAATTATAAGTCTGTTTGAATTGACTTTAGTTATAAGTCTGTTTGAATTGACTTTAGTTATACAGTCTGTTTGAATTGACTTTAGTTATAAGTCTGTTTGAATTGACGTTAGGCATACATCTGTTTGAATTGACTTTAGGCTTCATCTGTTTAAATTGACTTTAGTTATAAGTCTGTTTGAATTGACTTTAGGCATACATCTGTTTGAATTGACTTTAGTTACAAGTCTGTTTGAATTGACTTTAGGCATACAGTCTGTTTGAATTGACTTTAGTTATAAGTCTGTTTGAATTGACTTTAGGCTTCATAAGTCTGTTTGAATTGACTTTAATTATAAGTCTGTTTGAATTGACTTTAGGCATACATCTGTTTGAATTGACTTTAGTTATCATCTGTTTGAATTGGCTTTAAATTATAAGTCTGTTTGAATTGACTTTAGGCATACATCTGTTTGAATTGACTTTAGTTATAAGTCTGTTTGAATTGACTTTAGGCATACATCTGTTTGAATTGACTTTAGTTATAAGTCTGTTTGAATTGACTTTAGTTATAAGTCTGTTTGAATTGACTTTAGGCATACATCTGTTTGAATTGACTTTAGTTATAAGTCTGTTTGAATTGACTTTAGTTATAAGTCTGTTTGAATTGACTTTAGGCATACGTCTGTTTGAATTGACTTTAATTATAAGTCTGTTTGAATTGACTTTAGTTATAAGTCTGTTTGAATTGACTTTAGTTATAAGTCTGTTTGAATTGACTTTAGGCATACGTCTGTTTGAATTGACTTTAGTTATAAGTCTGTTTGAATTGACTTTAGGCTTCATCTGTTTGAATTGACTTTAGGCTTCATCTGTTTGAATTGGCTTTAATTATAAGTCTGTTTGAATTGACTTTAGGCATACATCTGTTTGAATTGACTTTAGTTACAAGTCTGTTTGAATTGCCTTTAGGCATACATTTGTTTGAATTGACTTTAGTTATAAGTCTGTTTGAATTGACTTTAGGCTTCATCTGTTTGAATTGGCTTTAATTATAAGTCTGTTTGAATTGACTTTAGGCATACATCTGTTTGAATTGACTTTAGGCTTCATCTGTTTGAATTGGCTTTAATTATAAGTCTGTTTGAATTGACTTTAGGCATACATCTGTTTGAATTGACTTTAGTTAAAAGTCTGTTTGAATTGACTTTAGGCTTCATCTGTTTGAATTGGCTTTAGTTATAAGTCTGTTTGAATTGACTTTAGGCATACGTCTGTTTGAATTGACTTTAGTTATAAGTCTGTTTGAATTGACTTTAGTTATAAGTCTGTTTGAATTGACTTTAGTTATAAGTCTGTTTGAATTGACTTTATTTATAAGTCTGTTTGAATTGACTTTAGGCTTTATCTGTTTGAATTGACTTTAGTTATAAGTCTGTTTGAATTGACTTTAGTTATAAGTCTGTTTGAATTGACTTTAGTTATAAGTCTGTTTGAATTGACTTTAGTTATAAGTCTGTTTGAATTGACTTTAGTTGTAAGTCTGTTTGAATTGACTTTAGGCATACATCTGTTTGAATTGACTTTAGGCATAGATGACTGGAAAAATTGATGTGCATAAGCTTATGTATCAAAAACAATACTAGTTAGTTTTGAGATTTAAGCCAAAAGCTGCATTTTACTCCTCAAGTTCTATTTTTAGCAACAACAGGCTTTTTTGTTAATGGATCAAATTCCTTTATATAATTTTAAAACTAAATATCCCAAGAAATATCCAGGGAAAATTTGGTAATATTTGGTCCAGTAATTCAAAAAATTTATCAAAACATTTGAAACGACAGATGACAATGACAAGTGACGGCAAAAACTCACTTGGCCTTTAGGCCAGGTGAGCTAATAAAAAAGCAAACAATCAATATTTTTATTATCTATGATAATCTTACAAGTTTAAAGCACTTATAAAACATAATGTGTCAAAGTTCATTCCTATGCACCAAAATTAAAAGTTCATTTCTGCATCAATTTAAAGCATAATATCACAGTTCAAAGAAATATGTATTATATCTATATAAGTTATCATTTTTGGGGCAACATTTATCAATTCAACAGAACACTGACACAATTATTAAAATGGAAGGTCAATAGATGCATGCAGACTTCACCAAGAAGTAACTTATTGTAATTTCTATGATGACATCTTGGTTTAATATTTAACAGCTTTCAAAGTGTATGTCTTTCAGATTAATTTCTTTTGAACATTTAATGTGATTGTGCTTTCAAATAAATCCTTAATGTTTTTGGAAATACATTAGATTCGCTTTAATAATTTCCATAAATGAAATGTTAACAACTAACTAAAGGTAAAGAGATGAAAAAAAAAACATTTTATAAGCACAATAAAAAGTTAAATTTTTTCTTGCTTTTATGGAACTTTGTGTTTGAATATTGGAAATCAAGAGTGTCAGTAACTCAGGATAGAATTTTTACAATAAGTGCAAACTGGCAAAGTGTAATGTTGAGATTAACAATAACAATCTCATAAATGGAATCATCGATCATTTTACAATGAAGAGTACAATTAGAACATTTAAAGCATAAATCATTTTGTACATTCTCTAGGTATTGCAAGATGATAATAATTCATTCTCCATCTGACCATATACTAAAAGCTTTTCTTTTTTATCACACAAATAGAATTTTTAAAATTAAAAATATTATTTACAAAACTTATTCTTTTAACACCATAAGATGTTAAATATTACATTATTTACACCTCTATTTAGAACAAAAAACACTATAAAATAAAATTAGCTTTCAAAATAAAGCTTAACCATAACAAAATTCTCCTTTTTATTTTATTTAATTATAAACTGAATAAGCAAAAACGAGTTTTATACTTTTTAAAAGTTATGCTACACTCGTGAAAACTTTTCAAATATTATTTAATATTTTAATATAGATATATCTCTTTTCAAGCATAAAAGAATATAAATATTTATATCCACAACTATGTAAAATGTATAAATAAAGTAAGAATTTAGAAAAAATAAAATTGAGATAAATAAAACAAGTATTGGCAGAATACACTGATTTACAGTTATTCTTGAGATTCTAAACACATTTACCAGAATTTGATATAATTATAGCATCAGAATATTAAACAAATGTACATTCCTTCAATATCAAATTGAGGTATGGATTACAAGTATGTAAAACTGTAATTCATTTTGATTAATTTTCTAAATTTTCTAAATTGTTAAAACAATATTAGTACTATTAACTTGAATCTAGCACTAAAAACAATAAACATGAATAACAACTTGTTTTACAAAATATACCTAAATTAGACATTAAATATACACAGTGTAATAACATTTACCAATTAATACACATATATATATATATATATATATATATATATATATATATATATATATATATATATATATATATATAATTGTACTGTCAGACTTTGGCATCCCATTATGTCAATACTTCACATAAGACACTTGATGGACTATCCGGGTGATATTACAGAGAGAATCCTATCACCTATCATCCAGCTCAAAATATACATAATCACCTATCATCCAGCTCCAGCTCAAAATATACATAATCACCTATCATCCAGCTCAAATATACTCAAAATATACATAATCACCTATCATCCAGCTCAAAATATATATAATCAGCTTAATGTTTTAATCACATTGTATTGTTAAGGAAATATTAAGCTTCTCAATGATCAAAATTAGTGTTTTGTCAAACTGCTATATATCCAATGAAATTTTTCCGAGAAAGTGTGTGATTCAAGTTTTTTGAAATTTTTATATTTTTGTCAAAGGGTCAAAGTGAATATTTTGTCAAAATTTTATGAAAATTAAACAAGCCAAATTAATTTTAGTCAAGGCGTTTGATACTATTTAATATTTACAAACATTTAAGCCAAGATAAACCTATGTTTTGAGGTCATCAATCACTTTCACACCTGTTTCAGTACTCATTTTATTTTTACTGTACTTAGAAAATTTTCCCCAATAAAGCCATTTTTATCATTCACTGTAGAAGATAATATTACAATGGTCTACTCTTAAAATTATTTTCTTTTTCTTACTGATATATCATATTGAAACTTATCAAAGAGTGCACATCAATAATGTCATCATTAATTAAATAATTTGTGAGAAAAATTAAAATAAATAAATTAAGAGGGTATCATACTGTTTGATGTTGGGAGTCAAATTAAAATGTAAAAAGTATTGGACAGCACTATTTATACATGAGAACATTAGCCAATACAATTATTGATAAATATCTAAATAAAAAACAAATAAAACAAATACAGCAGGAGGCAAAAAGAAATTCATTTTTTGGTTTTCCCTAAAGAAAATAAAATTCTTAACATTTACATATTTTTATACAGTACACAAAGATTCCAGAATATATGATTTGCATATAAATTCTATAAACAGTGGAATATAAAATATAATTTTCAACATGAATGTGATATGGTCCCACAACATGATGAGGTATGGCACTGTCTTTTGTTTCAACCGTTTTCCTTAAAATATTTTCCTATGTGTTCTTTTTACCACTTCAAAATAACAAACACATATTTGTCTCTAATTATATAAAAAGCTATATACAATTTTCACTGATGGGGCCAAAAAAATTCAATTTCTGATTATCATGATCAAATTATACACGAATATATACAAAAGGTTAACTGATGATTATAAAATACTATAAATGGAGAATATGTCAATGGGACACAGATGATGCACCTGCTTGCATATAATGTTATAAAGGGCATAACTCCAGAACAGTAAAATTGACAACACCCAAATTGATCTGAGGTTTGTGGTAACAAGCATTGTGTATAAGTTTCATGACATCTGGTTGAGGCAAACTAAAGTTATAGAACAGACATACTTACAGATGGGCGGACAGACAACAGTAAACCTTAATGCCCCCTCTGCTACAGTGGGGGCATAAAAAGTACAAAAAGAACTGTAACAAATTGTGTCAGTACAATAAAAGTATACAATTGCAAATAGCATTAACAAATAAACAAAAACAAACGAAAGGTAAATAATATATTTCTCAAGTCTGCCATGTATTATTAGTTTCCTTTTATTGCTTAAGTGTAAGAAAGTATATTCATATTATTTTAGCGTAAACGAATCACATTTTATAATACATGAAAAAGTCTATCCATTTTTTTATTTCTTCAATAGGGAAATTTCAAAAATTCAAAATACAAACCCACTTTTAAACACAGTCCCATCTGAGATAATATGAGAAACATCTTAATTTTTCTGGATGGCTAATTTCATATTTACAAACAAAAAGAATGGTAAATTCTCCTAAAATACAGTTTTATAAAATAGCAGGAAAGATTATTACAAAATTAGCTGACTTTTAAAAAGACAGCAATAACAAACAGTCTATATAGGCCTCATCAGTGGTTTTCATTATATCTCTGCAGTATTTTCCTCAACTTCTGAAAAATAAACCATGGAAATCATATATGATAAAACATTTATAACCATAACTTCGCTGCAATTTGAAAAGCAAAAGAAAACATATAGTTTTGAAAATTTTAAAACTATTAAAACATTGTAAACAAGATATTTATAAATGTACCTCAAACATAAAATCTGAAATAAGTTACATTACTATCATCTAGGCTACATACACTAACAATTTTTTTCTCCCAAAGTAAGACAAAATAAACAACCAGATGAAAATGAAAAACCAACCAAGTGTTACTCTTTTATTTTCAAACTGTGGTCAGAGGTGACCATGATGCTCAAAAGTTAAAATAAGGAATAAACTAATGCCCAAAAAAAATTATGTTTGATAATTGCCATCATGCAATTGAACCCTTAACAGCACCTAATATTATAGTTTATTGAAACTTTCCCAAAAAAAATGTCCTCATCATTTTCATCTCTTAATTATAAATATTTAGTTTCATTTTCCTTCAGTCCCTTGTTTTATGCTTTAATCATGTTAGTCAAATTCAAGCTTGAGATGTACGAAACCTTTTATTGAAATATTCTAAGACATTGAATAGGTTACTTTTATAATGTTTATATGATATGGATGTGTTCAAATGTCACAGGATTCTCTTTGATGCATAACTTTTGTGTACGAAAAATGAACAATTTTATGATCATGTGCATATAAAATTGAGAATGGAAATGGGGAATGTGTCAAAGAGACAACAACCCGACCAAAGAACAAAAAACAGCCAAAGGCCACCAATGGGTCTTCAACACAGCGAGAAAATCCCTCACCCGGAGGCGGGCTTCAGCTGGCCCCTAAACAAAAATGTGTACTAGTTCAGTGAAAATGGCCGTCATACTAAACTCCAAAACATATAAATGAACTAAAATTAAAAATCATACAAGACTAACAAAGGCCAGAGGCTCCTGACTTGGGACAGGCGCAAAAATGCGGCGGGGTTAAACATGTAGTTCTCTAAATATACTACCGAAATTTACCCAATAGAACTTACTTTAACTAAATCTAACATAAACAGCAGTAGTTGTCCTTTTCTGGACTTGGACATTTCAATCTCTAAAGGAAAACTCCATACGAAAATTTACGACAAAAGAGACGATTTTTCATTCCCTATTGTTAATTTTCCTTTTTTAGACGGCGATGTTCCTTTGGCTCCATCATACGGTGTGTATATATCCCAACTCGTTCGTTATGCCCGTGTGTGTAGTTATGTCATAGATTTTAACGAACGTAATCAATGCATCACTGGTAAATTATTAAGTCAGGGATTTCATTACCATAAATTACGTAAAACTTTTGCTAAGTTCTTTCATAGATACAAAGATTTGATTAGTAAATTTGGCTGTACCTGTAGAAAACTGATTAAAAACGGTATTTCACATCCTAAATTTTACGGTAATATTGTACTTTAAGCGTGGAAATCACTATGTGATCCTTGTAAACTCATCGAACCTTTAAATAAACTTATTAGTTCAGGTTATCTTACCAATGTTGTAATTATATCTTTGAATATAGTTTACATTGGCACTAATATCGATTTTGTCATCAGCAAATTAAAACATAACTAAATTTGTATTCTTTTCAAACGGGATGTTTTAAGACACACCCACGTTCATTTTGATCTATAAAGAGGTTAAACTCCTAACTATCCTACTGTCTGTTGATACATTTATTTTTGGCATTGCACAAGTCATGTCTTCTTTGACTGTCCATGACGTTAAAATACTAAATCCCTGGGATGTGTTTTAGTTGATTTTAGTCTCTGATGCATGATTTTTTATTATTAATTGTTTTGGCTTTTAACTAGCTGTCAGTAACTGCGAGTACTCTCAAATCGTACTTTCTTGTTTATTTGACCTGTTGATACTAATTGTAATGCTTTTTTTGTTATTTAATGTTATTCAGGGTTATATCTGGTCTATATACCAGCTTTGATAAGTGTTTGGTACTACTATAAATTTCCACTTCGTACTATGAACATCAAAACTATTTATTTTGTAAAAATATTTCCTTTCTCTATTGTAACTGTACACGTATACCTAACAACAAAATTATTTTCATTTACCTGTGTTTAAAGTTATTGCAAATGGCTGATATTTTTGTTCGAGCATATTGTTTTTCTTAAATTGTTTAACATTTCATACCAATATAATATGTTACTTTTATTATTCTTCCCTTAGTTTATATATTATGTATTTACATTGTATCATAGGTCCAATTTATTTGTTCAGTGTATGTTCAGTGGTGTTAATATGTCCTTTGATTGAGTTAAGCTATTTCAGTTGATATTTTATAGTGTGTCTTTCTATGTTGTGATGTTACACTATTGTTTCAGAAAAAGGGTGAAGGTTTGGTACCATTAAAACGTTTAAACCCGCTGCATTTGTTTGCACCTGTCCTAAGTCAGGAATCTGATGTTCAGTAGTTGTCGTTTGTTGATGTGGTTCATAAGTGTTTCTCGTTTCGCGTTTTTATATAGATTAGACCGTTGGTTTTCCGCTTGAATGGTTTTACACTAGTAATTTTGGGGCCCTTTATAGCTTACTGTTCGGTGTGAGCCAAGGCTCCGTGTTGAAGACCGTACTTTGACCTATAATGGTTTACTTTTATAAATTTTGACTTGGATGGAGAGTTGTCTCATTGGTACTCATACCACATCTTCTTATATCTATTTAGTGAGATCTCAGCCCTCCCCCTATACCTCAAGCCAATGTAGAAAAAAACAAACACACAGCATTACGCACAGTAAAGTCCGAGTCCAATGTCAGAATAGGTAACAAAAGAAACTAAGCAAAATGACAATATTACATAAATTAACAAAGGACTACTAGCAGTAACTGACATGCCAGCTCCAGACCTCAATTAAACTGATTGAAAGATTATGTCTTCATCACATGAAAATCAAGCACAATCCCTCCCGTTAGGGATTTAGTATCATACCATCATAAAATATATGAGAAGAACATAGCCCGTATCATGCCAAAACTGGTTTTAGAATAAATGTGTTTATTTCCGATGCAAAGACCCTATGAGTGCATCAATGTTAATACCAAAATATATGCCATCTTTAATGACTTGCAGGGGCGTAGCTACCTTCTTAATGAAGTGGAATCACAAACTAAAGGGCGAGGCGTCTGGGGGCCATCTAAGGCCCCCAGTAGGTCCAGGGCAAAGCCCTGGTAGGGGGGCCAGGGGGGCAAAGCCCCCTGGAAGCTCTGCATATATAGCGTTTCAAAACAATCACAACCGAAATAAAACTTGGACATTTTTGTTGTAGTTTTTTGGTCAACTATTTGTTTAACTTCGAGTCGAATGAAGACTTTCTATGTTGTGATGTTACACTATTGTTTCAGAAAAAGGGTGAAGGTTTGGTACCATTAAAACGTTTAAACCCGCTGCATTTGTTTGCACCTGTCCTAAGTCAGGAATCTGATGTTCAGTAGTTGTCGTTTGTTGATGTGGTTCATAAGTGTTTCTCGTTTCTCGTTTTTATATAGATTAGACCGTTGGTTTTCCCGTTTGAATAGTTTTACACTAGTAATTTTTGGGGCCCTTTATAGCTTACTGTTCGGTGTGAGCCTAGGCTCCGTGTTGAAGACCGTACTTTGACCTATAATGGTTTACATTTATAAATTTTGACTTGGATGGAGAGTTGTCTCATTGGCACTCATACCACATCTTCTTATATCTATTAACATTGTCATTTGCGTTTTTTGTACGTGAAAGCTTTCAAAAACACGGAGATTTGTTCCATATGCTAGTATTTGTATTAAGCAAAGTAGATTTAAAAAAAAACAAACAATAAACATAAACACAATACTATATGTAGAGTTTCTGTTAGCATAAACATCATTGGATACCAAATACTTGGTGGACACATTCTCATATATTTTGCTTAACATATGTATCTAGATGTTTAAAATTTTTGTGTGTAAACTCTACAAGAGAGAGATGGGAATTTCGAATTTTACGTAGTTAGGAATATTCAAGTTGAAATAAATGAACTCACAGTTTTCAGAGGAAATGGTACTTCGATCCCGATCTTTTTCATGATCTGCGTTTTTTAATTAGCCAGTTAATTAACAAATGCATATGCATTCGACCAGTTGTATGGCAATATCTAGATGATAACAGTGAAGATACGTGTAATAAAAGTTTGGTGTATCTTTCGAACAAGAATCAGCAGTTTAGTGTCCGACTCGAACAGAAAGTTCTTTTTAAAATTGAATGACCTAATAGTCCAGTAAAATGAGTTAGAATTCACAATTAATTTAAATGCTTTTACAATCAACCATTCGTATAGCTGGCCCATATAGAAACAACTTCGAATTATCGAATTTATATAACAGATCTTTTTGTTAAAATAAATAAAAACGTAATACATGTACTGGAAAATGTGTACTTTTTTTTATAATAAAAGGAGTTCCAACTTCTCATCTACTAGTATACGTAAACTATTGATTGATTGAATGGTTATTAATGTCCGGTAGCAAATATTACATGCACACAGGACGAGATACGTTGACGTGATGTAAAAATGAACTATTCGTGTTGTCAAGACCTACATAATTAGTCAATTTTGAACTAGTTCACAAGGTAACAGTCATTATTCCTGGATCGATACGAGTTGAAGAGTCTTCATTCTAGTAAGATGTGTGCTTTGGGGCGAAGCGGAAAATAATCAATTTCAAGTTTTTATGTTAACCATAAAGGAATTATGTTTTTTTTTGCACTCAAAGCGAGTATACGTTATGGTTGTGGTACCGACAACTATGTAGCTGGTATTTTCTAAACAATTAATGCCTGTAATATAAAAAGTTCCGCTAAGTTTACACCAGTTGTATGTATTTATCGTACACATACATGTCTTACAGGATTAAAAATTCCGCTGCATGTGTATTCCTCTTGCTTTTATTCTTTGTGTAGTTTTTAAAATCTCTCTCTCTCTCTCTCTCTCTCTGTTTTTTTGTTTTTGTTGTGAAAACGACGTGGATGCACGTGCTGCCATGCCTCCGGGTAGCTACGCCCCTGACTTGACAACAGTATCGTAACTATATCCCTTCTGAATAAGTCTGTTTAAAGGTTTGGTTAGCTTTTGAGGTGAATGCAGACATTTTTGTGCTTTGTAAAGAATATTATCATAAAAGATTGGATGTGAAATACCTAAACGTATTAGATGTCTGCATGTTGATTTATATTTACGAATGATGTCCTTGTACCGATGATAAAATTTAGTAAATGTTTTGACTAGTTTGTGATATCAAAAACCCTGGTGTAATAATTTTTAAGTAATACAGAGATTTCTTTCGTTAAAATCAAATACGTTGTGTTACATACATGAGCGAATCGAACAAGTTGAGATATATAAACACCATAAGATGGTGACAAGGGAACGTCACCATCTAAAAATGGATAATTAACAATGGGAAATGAAAAATCATCTCTTTTATCATAAATTTTGGTATTAAGCTTCCCGTTAAAGATATAGATATCAAGATCCAGGAAAGGGCAGTGTTCATTGTTAGTATTAGCTTTATTAAAAGTCAGTTCAGTTATACCATGTTTACAGGATGTGCCCTGATTACACAAACTGATTTTGTCATTATGCTAATGGCTGTTGAAAGTACACCCAAAAAAACCTGGTTCATAATCAATAATTTTATTGAAAATTAATTTGATCTCACTAAAAGCTTTGCTTTTTGATATGTTTTTTTTTTTTTACTTTATAGGACTCAACATTCCTTTGAAAGTTTAGTTTTTCATTACATGTGCAGTCTACAAGCTAAATACCTAAATACTGTTTTTTGTTTACAAGTACAGTCCTCAAACTAAATATCTGAATATTATTTGTACCATCTGACAAAGATAATAATTTTACAGTGTTTTCAAAATCACCATCATTTATGTCTAAATTAATTGAGACATAACGTTCAATATAAAATTCCTCTATAAAGTTTATACAAAACTACGTATGTGTTTAGCATACAGTATTGTTGAGGGCTGTATAGACCTGAGGTTGTTTGGTCTTTTGGTATATTATAAGTTGTCTCATTGGCAACCATACCAAATCTTCTCAATTTTAAATTAGTTTCAGATGTAATAAAAATAAACTGTTGACACAGAGATATGTCTGGCCTGTTGGCATAAAATTCAGATAAAGACAATCTGATGGACAGCAACATTGCTAATTAACTCAAAGTCGCTGGACCAACTAGTGGGTAGGGCCTCGAAATGGTGGACAAACTAAGATGTACAGACAGCAATGTAACTTTATAGAAAATATTGTCTATTGTAAGTAGTTCCTATTAAGATTTTTGAGATTAAGATGGCCGCCCAGGAAGTCAACTGAGTTTTGGGCTCTGCAGTTTTTTGGCAATTTTATGTGATTTTTGACAGAACTAATGCATGATATTCATATCATGATGTTCAGTGTGATTACCTCTACACAGTGATGTAACTTTTGTTGAGAAAATTTGTATTTTGAACTTTGGAAATTTTGAAGACAGATTTTTCAAAAGTGTAGTATGAACATTTCAGTAACACTGTTCACAATTTGTAGTCTTCTATTTACTTGTCTGGAGTATTTTTGGGATTAGATTTGTGAGTACTTTTTTTACTTTAACAATGCCAGGTGGAAACTCTAACAACAGTGATAAAAAAGGTGAAAAAAAAATGTACAAACTGTACAAACTGTACAAATATTGCATGCAGCTAAAAAAGGTAGTGACAAAGGAAATCCAGCTAAAAGAACTCACACAGATGTTTCAATGGATAGTAGTGCAGATATGACAATTGAATTGTCAAATCTCCACCATGATTTAGATAGTATAAAGGAAAGCCTGGAGGGTGTTGTTAAAAGAACAGACCTTGACAAAGCACTGAACAACATTGTAAGAAAAGATGATTTGGAAACAATAGAGACCTCAATTGTTGGTTGACAGCATGAAAAAAGAAATAGAAGGTAACTTAAAAGATAAGACAAATAAGCAGACAAAAGCTGTTGAAGAGCTGTCAAAAGAGAATGAAGGCTTAAAAGAGTTGATTGCTAGCCAAAGAAAAATGATCCATGAACTTCAGATAAATGTAAAAGATAATGGAATTATAGCCAAACAAGCATTACAAATGTCTAACTATAACCAGCAGTATAGCAGAAAGTTCAACATAAAAGTGATGAACTTCCCAGAAAACAAGGATAAAAATCTGAGAGAGATCTTTAAAAATAAAATTGTTAAAGACACTTTGAAGGTTACAATTTGACCTGAGGAAATCCAAGCTATTCATAGGATACCAGGTAAACAAGGAGAACATAGACCAGTTATTGTAAAACTCCTCAACTCTGAAATGAAATACCGCATTATGAGAGAAAAGAAAAACATGCCTAAACAATGCACTTTTAGATTAGTTGATGATGTTACAAAATGCAACATGGAACTGATTACTAGACTCCGTGATAGTGGTCAACTTGATAGTGCTTGGTACTTTAACTGTGCTGTATATGGAAAAACTGAAGCAGGTAGACGTTTGAAATTTGATATTTTTGATGATATTGATAAGCGACTGAAGTAGCTTTAAAATGTCAGTTGGTAACTAACTAAGGAACATATTTTTGTATGACAGATAAAGATTCACCTGAAATTTAATTGTATAAATAAAAATAAATTAATATATAATATTTTACTAACACACAAAAAAATACTAGTATTTCTGGGAATTGTACACCAAATTTTCATTATTATTATGATTAATATTATTATTTATTTTATTTTATTTTATTTTTTTTTGGGGGCGTTTTCCTACTTAAAATTATCTTTATTAAGTATTTTTAAATGTGAAACATTTATGATTAACAGTGACCTCTCAATTATTATCTTTTGGCAAACATTCAATTCCTTGTTTTGACATATCTGCTTAGTTGAGCTGTTTGTTTATCACTTGTATATAATTGTTTTTGTTTTTTTAAATCGATTGAAATAGAAGAACATTTTTGTTAGTGTGAATAACATGCATTTCAGAAATTGTAGTACTTAATGCCATTCAAGCTGCAACACATAAAAGAGAACATGTATATGGATGTGGGTTATCTTAACAGTGTAAATGTGAGAGAGAATGATTGTGCAAATGATTGTGCAAATGTAGTTTATTTAAGTTTATTTCATTGTATTAGATTGTTTTGCTTGCTCTTGTGTATCATGTGTATAGATAAAAACATTGTATCTCAAGTCAATATAACATAATAGATAATCATATAAAAATTTTGTCAATGAATGTTAGGGGTCTTTTCTCTAGTGCTAAGAAAAGATCCGATGTCTTCAACTGGGCAGAATAAAAAATAGTTCTATTGTGTGTTTTCAAGAGACACACAGTACTAGAGATATTGAAACTTTATGGGGTGATGAATGGGGTCATCAGTGTTACTTCAGTCATGGTGATAGTAGAAGTGCTGGAGTATGTGTCATGTTCAGGGGTGGTTATGATTACGAAGTTCATGAATCTCTTATAGACCAGCATGGACGATACATCATATTAGACTTGACTCTATACGACCAAAGATTAACCTTGGTATGTTTATATGGTCATAACACAGATAAACCAGAATTTTTCTGTGATATCCTACAGAAAACTATGAGATTTTCAAATACAATTTTCATTTTCTTGGGTGACTGGAATGTAGTGCAGGATAAGAATGATGATACTTATAATGTAATACATGACAGAAACCCCAACTCCAGGAAAAAGATTGATGAAATAAAAGAAACTTTTTACTATTAGACCCTTGGAGGACTTGTTATCCTAGTGATAGAAAATTTACATGGCGTCAGACATCTCCCATTAAACAGAGCCGTCTTGATTATTATCTTGTATCTGAGGACCTTTTTACATTGATGGAATCAACAAAAATTATTCCTGGATACAGGACAGATCACTCTGCCATTATATTTACTTTTACAGCATCCTTAGCTAAGCGGGGCAAAGGATACTGGAAATTTAATTCTTAGCTTTTAAGAGAATCTGCATATGGAGAATTAGTTAAAATTGCATCAGAGATACCTTTTCTGAGTATTTCTCTGGGGGTGATTTTGAAAATTTTCTTCATGTTCAGTTATCATGTAGTGATCAGCTATTTTTAGAGGTTCTAAAAATGAAGATTCGTAGTCTTACCATCTCCTACTGTATTAAAAAATCAAGGGAAGAAAAAGAGGTTTTCAAAAGACTGGAGTTAGAAATCCAGTCTTTGGAAAACAGTGTAAATGTAAACCCTTGTGAAATTAATGTGACGTCACTCAATCAGAAAAAGTGTGAATTAGAGAAGAGACGACAGACCTTAGTTGAGGGCCTCATTCTCCGTTCTCGTGCAAATTGGCATGAGAATGGAGAAAGATGCACAAACTATTTTTGTAAGTTAGAAAAGAAAGCCTTCTTAAATAAAACCATGACTGAACTCATTGATGACCAAGGAAACCAAATTTCTGATCAATCTAAAATATTGTTTGAACAGGAGTAGTTTTATAGGACACTTTATACATCTAAGTCATTCAATAATGATGACAATCAGTTTCTTAATCATGACATAAAACTCAGTGAAGAACAAAAACTACTTTGTGAGGGAAATTTATCTTATAGGGAATGTGGGGAAGCTTTAAAACAGATGCAAAATGGCAAGTCTCCTGGATCTGATGGATTTACAGTGGATTTTTTCAATTTTTTTTTGGAAAGATATTGGTCCTTTTGTCTTTAGATCTCTGCAATATGGATATGAGTTGGACCATTTTTCAGATGTTCAATACCAAAGTATTATTACGTGTATTCCTAAGGAAGGGAAAGATAGGAGATACATTGGTAACTGGCGACCAATCAGCTAAATGAACACAGATATGAAAATAGTGTCTGCTGTTCTTGCTGGTACGCTAAAAGGGTACTGTTTGCCATTATTAGTGACACACAAAAGGGCTTTATGAAAGGAAGATTCATAGGAAACAACACTAGACTTCTATATGATTTAATGCACTATCTAGAAAAAAATGATATAGAAGGATTGTTATTACTAGTAGATTTTGAAAAAGCCTTTGATTCTATAGAATGGGATTTTTTAAAGCAGGCTTTGATTAGTTTTAATTTTGGTCCTTCATTTTGTAAATGGTTTGATGTGCTTTATGCAGATGCTAAGAGCTGTGTCATTAATAATGGTAATATGTCCCAATTTTTCAACCTTGAAAGAGGCTGTCGCCAAGGGGACCCATTGTCTCCCTATTTGTTTATTATTGGGGTGGAATTACTTGCCATACAGCTAAAAGGGAATCCAAAAATAAAAGGGGTGAATATAAATGGGAATCTGCACCTCATTAGTCAGTATGCAGATGATACGCTTCTTACACTTGATGGAAGTGAAGATTCATTAAAAGAGACCCTTTCTTGTTTTGAAAAATGTCATAAAGTCTCAGGATTAAAGATAAATACAACTAAAACAAAAGTTGTTTGGATTGGAAGCAAAAGATATTCTGACCTGCTTTTGTGTCCTGAAAAAAATCTAAGCTGGTCCTGTTCAAACTTTAAGGTTTTAGGATTAAATTTCTCTTTAGATCTAGATTGTATGCCCAGCTTGAATTTCAGAGAAAAAATCATTGATATTTCAAAATTGTTGAAAAGTTGGCAGCATAGGAAGCTAACACTACTTGGGAAGGTTACTGTTATTAAGACTCTTGCACTTCCAAAATTGATTCATTTGCTTACATCTTTACCTAATATATGTCAATCCATGTTGAATGAAATCAACAGATTATTCTTTAACTTTATATGGGATGGAAAAACAGAAAAAATCAAACGTGATACACTGATTGCAGATAAAAAGGAGGGAGGATTGAAAATGGTTCATGGGAAGGCCTAAAAATTGTCATCAAACTGATATGTACTGATAGTAATGCAACTTCACACAAAATACCATTGATCAATCACCAGTTGTTCCTATCAACCTAACTTAAGCAGAAAACTTAACATTTAAAATTATTAAATAATTCAAAGTCACTGGACCATGGCCTAGGGGGGAGCCTCCCCCCTAGGCTATGGCCTAAGGGAGGCAAGGCCACAAAATTGTCGTCAAACTGATATGTTCTGATAGTAATGCATCTTCATACAAAATATAATAGATCTGTCACAAGTACATCCTATCAAAATAACTTCTGCAGAAAACTTGACAATTGTTGACCATTTTGCCGCAGCCGTCACGGGAAAACCAATCCCTATGTCTCGCTTTTCGTGACTTTCATTGTAGGAGAGACAATAAACCACATTAAGCATTTGTAAATACCTGTACACAGATTTCTGTCTTCCTCATCCTCCTCCTCCTCGTCCTCATTGATTAGATCAACTAAAAAAAAGACATATAACGTTATAAAGGACAAACTCAAGAATAATAAAAGTGACACTACCCAAATTCATACTTGATCTGAGTTTTGTGGTAATAAGCATTGTGTATAAGTTTCATGACATTTGGTTGAGGCAAACTTAAGTTAGAGAATGGAAACGAAAAATTCAGCAATTTTCCATTTGTAAAGGGGCATAACTCTAGAACAGTAAAAGTAACACCACCCAAATTCGAACTTGAACTGTGTTTTGTAGTAATAAGCATTGTGTTTTAGTTTCATTACATTTGGTTGAGGCAAACTAAAGTTAGAGAACAAAAACCAATTTCGGGACAGACCGACAAGGGTAAACTAGAGGCTCCAAGGACCCTGTGTCGCTCACCTGATATTTTTATTTACAATTGATGCATGATAAATGCAACTGTTGTACTGTCGTTTAGTTTCAGAGATATAAGACTAAAAAGTGCATTTGAAACCTATGTTTTATTTCAGCCATGTGTGCCATGTTGGCAGGCAGGGTCATCATACACAGTGGTCCCTGGATATCCTAGTGGTGATTTAAACCAAGTTTGGTTTAATTTGACAGTAGTTTCAGGGAGAATTTTGTAAAATTTATCTAACGAGAAATGCTAAGTGATGAGAAAGTTTGTTGTGAAGTTTTGTTGTTGCGCAACACCCCCCAAAAAAAAAAAAAGGTAATAAAAATTATCATTTAAGGGCAATCTTTCCTATTAATGATTTCTGCAAAATTCAGTTGATTGTGCAAGGGTTGTATAGCCAGCTGAGGTCGTTAAAACTCTCATTTGTTGTTGCAAAATTCAAGTGGTTTTGAATTGCTTTGTTGATCTTTTTGTATT